>KZ119583.1:6955-122387 GCA_002153405.1 Mycosphaerella populi pn0402
TTTTTTTTTTTTTTTTTTCTTTTTTTTTTGATTTGAGTAACATCATTGGGGTTCAGATGCGGATGGGAACATGGCCCTCAAATACCTCAAGCCTTCTACCCACGGGCGAATCGCTAGGAGAGTACCTTAAGAAAAACCCACAATTGATAGGGGGAGCTATTTTTGATCGATGGGGACCAAATGTCCCATTCTTGTCGAGGGTATGTATAGCCATAACTATAAGCACAGAGAGCAGCCCTGGAGTGGATGAAGCTAAATGGCACAGGTATTATCTTTCAGCAAAGCACTGCCGCTGCAAATCCATCCAGGCCCAAAACTAGCACAAAAGCCCCGACAAGACCCTAATCAAGTCGGGGATCTCATGCAAAAGTCAAAAATTGCGATTGCGCTTTCCAAATTCGAACTCTTCGCTGGTATCAAGCCCCTCGAAGATATAAGAGCTCTATTTGCGCTCAGGCCCTTGGAGCAGTTTGTACCTGCCAAGTCAAACTTCACAAAGGAGACTCTCAGACAAGTGTGCGAAAACATCTTGAATGCAAAGTCCGAGGAAGTAGTCTCGGTAACCACTGAGCTACAGTCTATTCCAGACTCGCAGTTCGGATGTTGCCCATATATCCCTGGCCTTCTATGCCGTCTCGGTAAACAGAGCACAGGCTCTGATAATGCAAGTCTTATGGCGGTGCTCATGATGAATCATTTTATATTGGGACCCGGAGATGCAGCACGTATCCCTGCAGATAGCATCTATGCATATCTAGAGGGTGACATTATTGAATTCATGGGGAAGTCAGAGGATGTGGTGAGCACGGGATTTTTTCCGGTGCCAGGGCAGGACGATCCCGATCTATTTAGCAGAGCTCTAAGTTACAGCCCACATACTGCAAGCGATATTCTGGTCCCTCGGTGCAAGAGTGATAAAGGGATGAACGGGAAGACAGACGTTTACGGGACAGCCGGCGAATTTCATGTACTGTGTTCCTGCTTCGGTGCAAGTGAGAATGAGACCCAGAAGGCCATTCTCGGACCCAGCTTAATGATTGTGACGAAAGGTCATGGGGCTATGAAAATCCCAGGGGATCAGATCGTGGAACTGCATGAGGGATACATTTTCTTCGTTGGACAGGGCGTTGCACTGGATTTGAGCACTGACAAGGGAATTGCCTTATATCGTGTATATGCTGAATAGAAAACCTTTAGTTAGGTAGCGGGCTTCAACAAATACTTATATTTGTAAACAGGTCCGTGAACCCAATACCCAAGCACTGCATAAAGAGGAGAGAAGGCCTAAAAGTACATTCTGTGAAGAGGAGAGAAACAAAAATACCTGAATGAGAATCCACGGATTTATTGTTTATACCACTCGTTGTACAACCGTGCCAACGGGTCGCTCAACGACGGTCATGAGCCCCTCCACAATATTTTTCCGAGCACCTTCGCTGGAGACCTTTTTACCAGCTAAATAGTTCAGCCAAACCAGTCGGCTAACCCGCTCGTCCGCGACACGACCCATCCATTGAATAGGCTTTTCAGGATCGGGTTGGAACAGAGCATCTAAGGCGCCGTTGGCAGTACGTAAAAGAAAGAGCGTCTGGCCCTTTGGTACACTCTTGCGTTGGCCGCCACCGAATACAGCTTTGAATTCATTCATTGCTGTCCCGAACTCTGTATCTTGGTATTCGCTTGACCCGTTCGCACCGGAGGTAGGCTTTTGCTGGGCACGTGCTGTGATGCCACGAACCCAACCATCACGGAGATGCATGAAATCGGTGTTGCGTGTAGGTACAATTCGGAATGCGGTGCGAATACCATTCTCCTTGATGATGGCTGTCCAAGCTGCGTCACCATGTTCTGGGTCCAGAAGCAATTCTCGAAGCTGCTGGCGCTCGGGAGGCACTAGAGAAGTTGCAGCATCGGCACCAACTCCGGAGATGGCCGCCGCATCGTCTGATTCGGCCACGGGTGGGTGAACTGCGGTATGGACAAGACGCTGTTGTAGTTCTGTGATGTCCGCTTTTGCAACGTACAAACCGACGACATATACCTGAATAGACAGGAAAGACACACTTCGAATCCCTAGTCCAAGAAGTTGATATTCATCGCCGTCAGATGTAGAAACCTCGTCTCCAGGTTGCTTGCTTGTCTCAGCGTCGACTGACGGCAGTCGAATAGTTGTAGGGAAATAAGGAACTGAGCTGTTTCCGGTAGATATCTGGTCCACGCCGTCTTGCCCTTGGAGCGGGATCACCGAAGGACCCCCGGTACTTGGGAAGCCGGGGGGTCCGTCCATCTTCATACCCCCTCTGGGGCTTGTCATTGCCATAGCCTCATGCTGCCCCTCGGATTCCCTGGTTGACTGCTTCTCCTTTTGTGTCTCTAGCTCCTCTAGGCCGAACAAATCAGACTTGATAATTCCATAGACCGCAGCAGTGCTCGCTAACAACCCACATGCGGACCATATGATCGACCTTCGGTATTTGGCGAGCTGTTGGGCATCGTTTGACTGGCCTGCTTGGCCCCGGGATCGCAGAGGGTTATTGATAGTGTGTGACGCCAATCGCACCGTTGAAGGGAGGTAAAAGGCGACATTATGCGAGCGAACATTGGGGCGAGAAGCAATGCGACATACCTGCCGAGGTACTCGTCGCAGAGACATTGTGGTCATTCTGCTTCCTTGTTTGGATCGAACGTGTCG
Organism: Mycosphaerella populi pn0402; assembly: GCA_002153405.1. Lineage (NCBI taxonomy): Eukaryota > Fungi > Ascomycota > Dothideomycetes > Mycosphaerellales > Mycosphaerellaceae > Mycosphaerella > Mycosphaerella populi. The sequence continues at coordinate 9,648 of KZ119583.1, forward strand.
CACGAAGTTTAGTATCCTGCAAGTTCAGCAACGCCCATGAGAATGCGTGAAAGGAATGAAGCTGTTCGTTTCACAACGAATGGAGTGTGTTCTCGCGAATGGGAGCTGCCGGGTCCTCGTGAATCCATGCGCCGCATCACGTGACCAAGAGCTTAACACGAGTGCCCGTAAATGCCTACAACTTGGGATTTTAAACCAAGGGATCTTCAAGCTCTTATTTAAGAGGATCGGATGCATGAATTTGCGTGCTAGTGTCTTTTCTAGGCAGACATACCTTATCGCGGTTTCCATATAAAACTGATCAGGGCGCTAAGATTAAATATACTCCGCCCAAGTAGCACAATACAGGCAGAATGGTCGCCAGTCTCATAATATATATCTGAATATCTTGAGTATGCAATGGACAAATGACTCACTGTCTCCATTGCTAGAAAGGCCTCTTCGAGTTTGGAGCATGCTTCAAATAGCGGAGGATCCAGATGTATAGCCGGATATATTATTCCAAGGTTAATACCTTCCAAGGTTCCAAGGTTGAAGCTCGAATTGGAATATAACGTCGGAATCGTGTCTGTAGCCCCATAGGCCATGACATATGATCGGTAGATCCACCATGCAACACGCTTATCGAAGTTGATTATTCCAGCGACTCGATTCGGACACGCGAGGCGGATGATTGGCTGGTATTGAAAGACAAGAGCGACCCACTACGAACAAGAGCCAGAATCGCCATCGAAGCCCACTTTTGCTCTTTTTTTTTTTCCTTGAAAAAAAAAAAAAAGACCTAAGTAACTACAACTACAGCATTTCCTTCCCCACCTTATGCAATGTCCCAGGTGGTGTATATATCAGTTGAACCGTCAACTCACGTAGGCGGAAATAATCATCCACAGTCCCATTGGATCCATCCTCATTTGAGCGAAAGCAGCACCCCCATCAAAGGCCGTGAATTTCGCGCCACAGCTCTGATTCCGAAAAGCGCCTGTCTATTAGTCGATCGCCCTTATGCAATAATTCCAGTCGTGGACGACCCATCCAGCAACTGCAATCTTATCTGCAGCAATCCTGTCTGTAATAAAAGGGCCTTCAATCATAGTGAACGACACGAGTGCCCCAGATCTTGCACCCCCGATGTGGCATGGTGCTCCGTTTCCTGCAGGACAACGGATGAGAATCGCCATTCATTCGAGTGCACATGGCTTAAACGATATGCAGCATCGATTAGAAAGAAATGGAGTGAGTATGATTTTGGAATGCTCTGGCTGGTTGTCCGTATACTTGCCACACGGCAGATGGAGGATCAACCATCGCTACCCAATCGTGACATGGTCAGCTTGAAGAATGACCTAGGCTGTCAATCCAGCTGGCATAGAATTGACTCGCTGTGTGCCTCAACGGAAACTTGGCCTCACGACCGGGTCCGATTCTGGACCAACTTAGTGAAGAAATATTTGCAGAATAGTGACATCCTACCACATGGAATGTCCAAAGACGCTCTTCTTCATCTCATTTGTCAAGAGGAGGCAAACTCTTTTGGTGTTTATCCCCGGGAAACAGGATCTTTCCCTCTATTGGAGGGACAGCCCGACAGGGGAGAACAGTTTGCCGCCGCAGTTTATCCTGTCGCAGCTATAATGAATCATTCATGTTTTCCAAATGTAAGTAAAGAAGGCTTATTGATTTTTGATGGAAAGGGACTTACAAATAGGGTGCCAACAAGGTTTCTCACAAGCCTGATAATGAGGGTCGGATGATATTCACGGCCTCGCGCGACATTTTACCAGGCGAAGAATGCTGTATCACGTACTTCGACTTGACGCAATATAAAGATCGAGATTCTCGTCGTGGACATCTACGGAAGGCCTTTGAGTTCATGTGCCGATGTCAGCGATGTAATGCCGAGGACTCGGAGCCCATGGATCATATATCGGAATGGTCCATGCTTCCCCCATTGTGATGATTATGAAGAATGCGCTAAGGGGGAATCAATGCCAAAGGGAATATAATCAGTGAATTTCAGATATCTCGAGGATGAAGAGGATGAAGAGAAATAAAAGAGCGAGTTGGTTTTAGATAAAGCGGACATATCGATTTGCTGGTGCGACAGGCACCGCCGACAGATTATCTACGTGGTTTATAAGAGCAAATAGCATTGGTACAAGGTAAAGGGATCATTGGCACCGGTGGTCAATACCCAATTTCACTAGAATGCCTTCCAGCGACTTGCATATCTAGATCGAGAGAAAGAGAGATAGTTTCTTTTAGATCAGATATTACAGTCCAAAAAATTCGATACTGGTAAAGACGAGTCGCAAGGGGAGCAAAGAGTGTTCTTGAATGAATTGTGGCCCAAAGTAATTCAGGTCGATGAGTTCGTGGGTTAAATCGGTTTTATCCATGGTATCATGATACGGCGATAATTTCGCTTGAATATTTAGGGAAGTATGCCCAGAGACTCTTTCTAACGCCATCAATGAGCCACCAAACTACCCCGCTAGTAGCAACATGTATGAAACTAGGAAAATACAGAACGGGCTGTGTTCTCCTGCTCTTTGCATGCACATCTCCAAGAGATTTGTATATTAGTCCCAACCAAGCTACAGTCATTCTGTTATCGTAGGGTCGGTCTCGAGGTGGCTTCATGGTATCTCTGCCAGACAATCCCAACCCTCCCGCATTCCATGTATATATCGAAAATAGATTTGAGGCTCCCTGGAGGTGCCTAGGGCTTTTCTTCAAAAGGTTAGGTAGACAAGAGTCTTAAACCTCATTGCAAGACTCTGATCGAATGTTTCAAGGCAGCAGAGCACAGACAGTGTCAATCTGTTGGAAAGCGCATAGGCATGCATCGATGTGCCGATAACTGTATGTAAGTTTCAAAGTCGGTTGTTATTGTTCCTCGACAATACGACGAGTCAATTTCACTGGGACGAACGGATTGTCGAGCAATCCCTTGGCTTCCAAAGTTCGAGTCAATTCGTCGCCGTCTCGATCGAAGTATAAGGCCCATTGCGCCTCATCTTCTTCCACTGCTATGAAAGCTTGTTTGTCCTCCAGGGTAATCATTCGCTCGTCTGTTGTCCAATCCCAGGGACCAACAATATGTTCGACACTCTGCGTACGGTTTCCGTATTTTAGTTCGTAAGAGTCTTTCTCCGCATAAATCCAGTTGAGCAGCGGAGGGTTTGCTGAAACATAGGTGGGAAGCCCAAGTCCTCGCTTTAAGTGTTTCGTTTCCTCGAGTTCCGGGTATTCGATATAGAACGCGAGAGACGTGAACGCAGGAGCGACTCGTTGAGAAGGGTCACGATGTTCCAAATAGACCTGTAACTCAGAATGGTAAGCAAGCCGCTACATGGCGTAGATAATCTTGAAATATACCTTCTCATTCCGTACAACAACTACCCGTCCATTAACTTCGCGGTCATCATCTGTGTCACCCTCGCAAATCGACTCGATGTTGAACTTTGTCATTCGTCGTGCATCTTCTTTTCTCTGGTTCGACTTTTTCTGCTCAGTAACGGCAAAAGAGACGCCGGTCACTGTCGGAATCGAAGTTAAAGCCAATAGTCCGATCACCATCTTGGTTTCGCTTGTTGGTTCGAGCTTTGTTAATGAACCTTTGCGAGGAATAGATTGCAGTATCCTGTTATTGGTGGAAGCAGATCAGTCACCTAGTACTGAATAAATCCCTGCTGTAAAGTAAGAAGAGAGCGACTGAGAGGCGAGGATGTTCACAGCCATGGCTTTTCAAACTTCCTGGTATATTAAGAGGGAAATGGATCCCAGTTGACACCGACGTCATTATACCCCACGTGACAGGCGTCGCAGTCGCGTGTTGGTTGCGCACAAGCATCAGAACTTGATTTCAACTCCAGATGATCTGTTATCGGAGAATGGTTCATTCGGTTTCTAGGGCTGTCTTGGAAGCCTGTCTATCGTGTCTTGTCTATGAGTTGTCGCGTGTCTCGTCTAACTAGCTCTAGGCCGAATCTATGCTTTCTCCCTCCCATGCCCAAATGGACCACCAGCATTTTACCTCCAGCACATCTCCATCTGCACCTTCCCAGTCATCATACCCAATTTCTTCCCCTTGATCAATCGGTGACAGCCCCAGGGTTGTCATGCGCTGGCGAAATTCCCGAACCTGTGGAAGGTACGGCCCTCGAAGCGGCATTTCGATCACCACCCGTGCGCTCTTCTTCCGACTCAGCCAAAATCCAATTGTCTGGACAAGCCACTCTGGGTGACTAGGAGAATACAATGGATCCGCAGCGAGTATGACATCGTATTGATCTTCAGCCGTTGGGAGTGGACTCGGAGCAACCGACCAGTCCAGCACGCCAGTTGTCACTCTCGAGTCCACTCTTTGAAGAAGTTCGATATTGAGAGCGGTGTTATGGGCCAGGTTTGGAACAATTTCTGGCAAATCGGTCAAGTGAACGGTGGCCGATTTACCGGAAAGCGCTGCGAACGCAAGCCCCACAAGACCAGTTCCAGCACCCAGCTCAAGGCCCCGAAGAGGCGACTCTCCTTTGCTCGGTACAACGACTGGCGAAGTTGTTCCTATTGGGACAAGTTCAGGCGGCGACTCAAATATCTTGTGCAGGCGGCGTGCAAGCAGGTATGAAGACACCCAAGTCTTCATACCCAAATTGTCCGAGGTCAAGGAGGGCTCGTGCAAGGTAAGTGTATGATCTTCGCCTGAGGAAGCGGGGATATTGAAGATGCGGGACATGGCTGGCATGGCTATAATCCAAGGGGTTCATGTGAGCAAACAATATTGAGACTTCACACGCCAGGCTTGCGGGGCAGCCTTACCAGTGCGCCCTGATCGTTCACTGAGCCGAGCAGAGGCGTTATCCCAAATAGCCTCACGCAGTTCCTCTGTATCCAACCATGACAATGGGCTAGAGATTATGGATGTCAAATATCGAGTGACTCCGGCTGGCTGTACTGCGGCGCTCTTGGGGCGTTCGGTGCTGGTGCCAAAAGTGCGCGGCTGCAATGTAAGGAGCGCCAAAACCTTGATAAGATCTGTCCCGGATGGCTTCTGGTGAATTTGCGGCAGGTCAAGCACTAATCCAATAGGTATGTCGTTAGCTGATGTCCATTCCAAGTGGCCAGGCTCATTCACCATGCAAGGGCTCGTCCTCTGTGGTGCTAATCATGATGAGCGGTGTCAATGTCTCTCTTATGAGCCATCACACCTCGAAGATAGAGTAGAATGTAAATCCGAATACTCCAGAACGCCCCCCCAGCGATGGGATGCGCGGCGAAGACTTGCGAAGAAATCGCGAAATCTCCGGGGGGAAAAAGGGCTCCACCGCGCAATCGGCCCAATCATGGATGTGATTTCTCCCCCAATCAACCGGGTTTGCCCCAATTTGCCTCTTCGACCTTTCGCCGGACAGTCTCGTTATTTGAACAAATTTGGAGCAAGCCGTTGCACAGAGCACACTGTAGGTCAGACTTGTAGTTAATTACTTGGTGAACGAGACGTCCAAACGCAGCAGCCCAGCAAAGTTGCATTCTATCACAAATCCAGTATCCAAGTATGAGTTCCGACGTTTCAAATATCAATGGCTCCGAATGAACCCCAGGCCAGAATGAATAGTTATTTATAGAAGAATCCCCGCAAGTATCACTAGAAGACGAGCCGTACCATAGTGCGATCACAGGACCACTATCACCCAATTGCCAGTGCATCAACGGATGACAATGATTGTAAGCCACTCAATTCATGACGCAACGAGCGGCTTGCCTATCCAACACAAAGCACAGAATTCAAGAAGTTCCCGACTCTCAGACTTGTGGACAGACTTAGTTAGATCAAAGCCCGTCCTGCTGCGGCCGTACTCGATTGTCCAATGATCGACTCAGAATGCGTTGGTCTGGTCTCAAGATGAGTACATCCCTAGGGCTGCCAAGGTACTAGTAAGCAGGATAGGAACATCAATCGTTTGGGATGATCAAGAGGGATCGTTTTGATCGAAACGAGGCCAAAATGGTGGACATTGTCCGACCGATTCGATCTAGGCCATGAGAGTAATGACAAGGAGAGGCTGTGTTCATGGAACAAATCTCGACTAAATATAAGATATGATGTTGCTGCGGTCAGTTGTTTGGTAAATAATACTCTTGTTGTGTCTTTTAAAAAACCTAAAATTGTGACCGTTCAAACTCATTGGACAAGTGCTAGAAGACAAACTATCCTGTCGAATATCATGTCAACCAATGATATCAAGTGACTGTACTCTAGCGACGTGCCCCATTGATCGGGCATATGTGCACTATCAACATTCAATCCCTGCTAATTCCTTTTTTATAGAATTATTTATCCTGCTTCTATTATTGCAGCTTATACTTGGGCTGTGGTATCGAACATGGAGTTTCCCTATTGCAACGAGCTGCGGCTTGGTCCTGGAATTGATAGGCTATGCTGGCCGTCTTTTGCTGCAACAAACCCCTTTTAACTTCAGCACGTTCCTGATGTATGTCTCCATTCTTCTATTAATTCGAAATGAAATCCAAGCCACTGATACTTCGAAAAAAAAAAAAGAAAGAAAAAAAAGATACCTGATCCCTCGTACGATTCGACCAGCCTTCTTTAGCGGTGGCATTTACCCTTTGCCTTGCGAAGATTGTAAAGATATATGGCGACGGCATATCCATGGATCTCGAATCCGACCGGGATGTATACAATTATCTTTATATCTTGTGATATTCTATCTTTGATTCTACAAGCGGCCGCTGGTGCTATTACATCGATTGCCGACGCCAATAGTCTGCGAGACACTGGTGTCAACAACGTCATGATCGCTGGATTGGCGTTCCAGGTCTTTTCTCTGGCCTTATTTATCGATTTGAATTCTGAATTTCTACTCCGAGTGCGACGACAACCAAAGCAAAGAACCCTACGACTGGTACTTTGCGTTGAAGCCTTAAATGGAAATGGTTCCTGTGTGGTTGGTTGGAGCTCCCCTGTTTATTTGCCTATTTCTGACATCCTCGCAGCCCTCATGACTGCAACTATGACCGTTTTTATTTGGGCTACATTCTGAGTTCCAGAGCTGCAAGGCGGCTTCAGCAGCTCCTTAGCCAACAATCAGGTTATTTTGATAATCTTGGAGAATGCCGTGATATCCATTGCCTCTATCTGCTTTACGGGCGCCCACCCAGCAATAAAAGCGGGTCGTGAACGAAGTTCCTTTTGAGAGAACGTCAGTTCATTTTGCAGAAACACGATACTGTCATGGATAGTATCAAAAAAGAGGAGCTAGCTTCTTCCTGGCCTGGGTACGAGTCCAAGAAAGAATGTGAACATCTTCAAATTTTGATAAGTGCCAGGTTTCCACAAGCCCTGCCTCTTAGATTGCATCTAAGAGCTTATATCAGCCAGGAGTACACACGATGGAGTTGTATTAATTGTGTGGATAGATATGCGACCCGAGAGGATGCAGAAAAGCCACTGGAAAGCTGGTGCTACCACGACACTGTAAAACATGATGTTATATACTCCACATTTCACTTATTGGATTTTGGAATTAATCTACTATAGGATCAAGAGCATTCCATGGAAGACGCACACAAGCAACGAGTACCAATGACTCATAAATTGAGTTCAGAAATCAAGGCGCCCTGAATTTTCATCGCTCATCACTAGTAGCGGAAACTTAACAGAATCCGCGCACACTAAGAAGGCGCTATTCCTTAATGGAGATCACGCATGGCCGAAGCGACAAGTAAATATTTTCCAAGTCATATAGCAAATAAAGCATGTGGCTCAAGATAGTTGCATGGTGGAAAAAGCACCCCTCGTGCTACCCTGGACAAGACCAGCGGCGAACCAAGAAAATGAAAGCAGAAGAAACACATGAGTCAAGAAAACACCTAAGAAGAATACTTCAATGGGTCCCATATCTGTAAAGTACGCCCAAAATTTAGCAATTGGAGGTTTCGGGCTTCCTTTACCGGCCTCTTTCACAGTCATCTTATCCAATTGTGGTATCCATTTGAATCCGAAGCGGGTTTTCTGCTTGCGCTCTATCAATCCTCCACGCAGAATCTTGCGGAGAAGCTGTAATATATTAGCATATGGTCTCCCATACGGTCATAGAGAAACATACCGATACCATGAAAGCATCAAAAGAGGGAAAGAGGCGCTGTGCCCAAGCTAACTCGATCGACAGAATGTACTGCCCTACAAACGCAAAGTATTGCGTATAGCTGGGATAGCCCAAGTCTAGCTGATCACTGAGTTCGTCGCCATTAAGCCATCGACTTCCCGCTTCGAGGAATCCAGCTGAAATATGAAACGGCCAAGGCAAATTGGCAACGCACTGAATGAAGTTGTATGCCACTGTACGAGAGGTTTCCGTGACTTGTAGGTCAGTCACGCATAGACTCTCCATCATTAACTTTGCATCCTTGGGTGTTTCAAAATGTGAGGGGGGGACCCCTAGAATGTATCCAATGTATCTGAAAAGAGCGACGTAGTCCACTATTTCTTTTTCAGTAGGCGTAATTCCAAGTTTTGGCAGATGAAGCCACAATTGATTGGATGAGAAAGTGCTTATGGTATGTATTTGATCAAGGTCGTTGCATGGCAGACCCCAATTTTCAAGGTCAAAGTATGCTGGATCCTTCAAAGCAAGAGCCCGAATCCTAGCTCGAACGGAGGCATGAAGTAACCGCACACGGACGGTAGCAATATGGGCATCGCCACCTGGCTGTATCGAAGAAAGATCTGAGGTTATTTGTGCTAACCACTGAAATGTATTCAATAGCCGCCTCAAAAGCTGCGAAGTGGAGAAGCCACCCGTGCGAACAAGGACCTCCACAACTCGTGATGAAGCCTACGGCCATAATTAGTCTAGTCCACAGTGAATTTGGTTTTCTAGTTCGTACCGAAGCCTCCGCAAGAAAAGCCTGCAAGGCAAAGCCGATCATGTGCGGAAGAGCATAGCGAGGGAAATGAGCTTGAGCTCTTTCGAGTTGATCCCAATTGACCCATTCTGGGACAACATGGACTTCATTCCAAAACCGATGCAGAACCTCATCCTCTGTGTGGTTGGTTTTCAGAATCTCATAAAGATCACTTTCTGGCGGTCGACCTGTCTCGCTTTTACTTGCAGCCAAAGATTTCAATGCTTGTAACCTTTCCAGAGTCTCATCGGCCAACAGATCAGATTCTTGCTGCAGTGGATCTGTCTGATCATGAGTCAAATGCTGCTCTGTCCATATAAATGAATATCCCCATTTGTCAATATAAGTGCCGGGTAAGGGACTGCTCTTAGGCATATTGAATAAAAAGGAGGTGAATAAGATGAATGAGAAGGATTGAAAGTAATCATGTAGTAGTGGGTGAGGATTTTTGCAATTTTATGGGCTGATTCGTCGCACTAACGGCCCATGCTCATAAAACACAAGGAGGATGGGTCCAATGCGATTAATTGACTATAAATCAAGGCTACAATTATCGCGCCCAGCCAAACAATCCACACTGCTTTTGAATTTTACTAGTCAAGAATGCGAGACCCAGAAGAGCCAAGGCATCTAATGCAATGGGTTGCTAGTCTTTTCCTGAAGAAGCAAAAATTCCGGGGGGGCGGACCTTGGGGCTGGCTGCAGGATATTAGGGTTTAAGAGTGCCCTGTCGAAGGAATAAATGGATCCCTTAGCAGTATTCCGTATTGCGGAGAGTATTTAAGAAGATGTGCGCAGTCTCTCCAATGAGATTCAAGCTCAATGGTGAATATACATTAGTGGATCACGATGCAGTTCTTCAGGAAGGCTCGCAATTCCTTAAACGGTCTAGTCATGTTTACACTGTGGATAAGTTTCAGGCCTCGTGCATCTCAAACACCCCCTGAGAAAAAGCCACAACCCGCTTTGGCGCACTCAGTGGCGACTGATTACGGTGTCTTACGAAGGCCCGGATCATTCAATGCTCATAACGCATGCAAGGCCAACAATGAGAAGCTATTTTACCTGGTCACTCTCTGAAGAGAATGGCCTTAACCACGGCAAGTACTGAACCCTGGAAAACCAGTAACTCATAAGGAAACTCTTGAAAAGATTCCGCAATGAACTCTAATTAAATTTATTTTACAATATAATGTAAATACTCATACGTATCCCGATGGAAAATCGCATGATCATCGTCACTTGTATCTTGACAGGTAGCTGTGGAGCCGAGCAGGATTCGCCCCCATAGGCAACTGCTGCGGAAGATCCATCGCCCGATGTCACCTTAGACTCAAACCAAGGCACCGTGGGGCTTAAGCTAGCATATGACGTGTTTTTTTTTCAAGATTCAAGAACTATAGGATTGATACGCTATCAGTCTCTCGATATAGCATGCAAATTACATTGGCCAGAGCGCTCGTCAGAATTTCGGTATGTGATCAATAATACATGTGTTGATAAGGCCTGATCTAATTGGCATGGCTTATACCACTGGAGCCTGATCCAAATCCGGTGGGAATTTGTATGGAGTCTTCAATAGATCTTCTCCATATTCAAATTTAGGTTCTGCTAACAGTGATAGAGGATGCTGCGCCAAATGTGCATGTGATCCATGAAGTCTTAGTTTGTCGATATTGAATACCAAGCTGCCGCATGCAGTGAAATAAAGGAGTGCTATTAGTTGCTAGCATGTAATGACGGCGGAATACTTCATACGAGATACCTCGAACGAAATATTTTTGCCCCTGTCACAAGTGAGCGGGGAACTCACACTTGGACGATGTTGATAGTGCGGTCCACTGTTCGGCAATTGTGCGATGTTTGATGCCCAAACAGGTAGAGCTGACTAGTTAAATTAGGCCGGCTATCGATCTTTCCTTTATCTTTAATACGCCCTTCTACTGGCCCCTGAAGCCAATTCCCCACGCACCGCACCCAGAGCCCGGTTACAGATGTACCATTCGGCTTTTAGGGCGGGGCACTTACTTGACTGGTGAATACGGTTCGAATTCTGTGACAAGAAGATAACTGCTTAATATAAAAGAGAGAGCGTTACCATCCTTCGTGTTTCTCGGTTTGTTAGAACCAATGGCCCACTGCTAGATCCAACAAAGTACGAACTGCACTGTGACATACCATGCCTGAATCATTTAGCACTAAGTCCATTATGAATGGACATGTCCCAACCACTCTAGTTACACTGCCTGATTTATTTATCCTTTTTCTTTCTGAAAGTCCTGCAGTGAACCCTCATTATGCTAGTGTTAAAGGGAAATCAGAAGACTGGATTACAGAGTAAGTTTGTCGCACTTTCCGTCCACCAGGCATTCCATGAATCAACATGCTTAGCGCGTTGATAGCATGTGTGATATGGATGATCGCACTAGGAAGATTTTGATCAAAACAAATTTCGCCTTATTTTTGTCCATTGCAGCCCCAGAAGCGGCACCCGAAGAGCTTCGGACTCTTTTTGACTGGGGAAATTGGGTATGTGGACCCAGCAAAGCTTAAATTTGACCCTTACGCACGTTAAGGATTTAGATTAATTAAGGATAATTCCACATCCAGGTCTTTCCCTTCGATGATAGTGGGTGATACTCAAGTGAAATTCTTGCAATATGAACTGATTTCTAATCGGCTGGTCGCAGTGTTCGATAATGGTCACCTCAAGGACGATCTCGAAAATGGCCAGATCATGATCGATGCTCTTTTGCACAAAATGGGGGCCGATAATGTCACCATACCTGCTCCTTTGCAGGATCCCTTGATTGATGTTCATAATTCAGTTTGGGATCGTATTGTGAAGGTTTGTCATTGTACTCTATTCAGTGCGAAGGGGATGCTGATTTAAACAGGGTGCCCCGAGGGGTAAGCAACTTATCCTACATAACACTACAGATTGAATCAGTCACTGAAGAGAGTATTAGGGGTCCAGAGGCGTTTCGCTACTGCCATGGCTGACTACAGTCATGGCGTTATAAGTCAAGTGGAGGTTTGCTCTTCCGGCCAATATGTGTCCATCGAAGAAGTTCTTGCTCTTCGTAGGTACTCTGCCGGCGTCTCACCACTATTCCCTCTTGTTGAGTGAGTCTATGGATATAGGCCAATGAGGTCTATTTAAACGCGCGCCTTTGTAATAACAGCGAAAGTATTCTGACGTTTCCAGATATGCCCATAAACTTCACTTGCCAGACGAGGTATTCGAATGTCCAAGCATAAAGCAACTTGAAAGAGTTGGCATTGACTTTGTCGTGTTGTGGGTACCCAAAAGTTTCGTTCCCCATGGTAAGAAGTACTAATTCGGAGTCTAGGCAAAATGACATCCTGTCTTATTGCCGAGAAGAGGTATATTCTATCTAAATCCCAGTGAAGTTCTCTCCATGTTAACTCATTCTTTAGAAAGAAGGAGTTATGCACAACCTCGTAGCTGTGTGCCGCAATTCCGGAATGACAGCACAAGCTGCCTTTGACCATCTGGGGTTCATGCTTCAGGCTCGTTACCGGGACTGGTATCTTGCCTTGGTGAGTTTACCAAGTTGGGGCAGCGAGATAGATGCCGAGGTCCAGAATTATATAAGAGGTATCCAGAATGTAGTCAAAGCTAATCTGCATTGGAGGTAAGCGGTCCCATTCCTACATTATTGGTGCAAGTGGCTCATAAAAACGCAGCTTCAGCTCCGGCCGATACTTCGGGGATGCCGTTCACGAAGTCCGAAGAACCAAGAAGATCCGAGTGCAGAAGCGTGAAATAGATCATATTCCATCAGATGAGGTACCAGTAGTGAGTCGGGTGGAGCCCTTTGAGGGAATTTTGGTCTTATGAGAATGCCTTGGGAAATCATCCGAATGTGCGGATTTGACAACTGAAGGCGCAGAGAGAATTGAATATCTGATTACAATGGCTGTCGAATAGAATATACAGCAGCTTTCATTACATTCTTAAATATTTTTGACACGATAAATCCAATCCTTCGCTCATATTCTGGAGATATAGATGATTTGTACGTTGAGAAGTCGGGTAGCCGTGGGTATAGCCCAGGAACGGCACGACTTATACTCTGGGGAGGTTAGCGAGAGTTTTGGACAAAGTCTGGTGTGCCTAGGGGTAATGTTCGCTCTTGGAGAATAGAAATTTATCCGGCACTCAAACGTGTCATTATGGGAGTTGAGAGTCTGAAATTCTCCGCTGCGCTCTGAACGTGAGGCATTGACTTCATCGATTCAACGTAACGCTTTGTGGCCCTTTTTGGCCCAGTCAATGGGCAGAACTCAGAAGATATAGAGGTACGAGGAAGACAACACAGACGCGTTCATGGCGCGGGATCACGTGCTCAGCGCTGTCAGAGCTTTGGGTGCTTCATGTTCGCCGAGTTCACCTAACTCTCCGGTATATCCGGAGTGTACCATGATGCAAGGCTCTTCTCAACCTCGAAAACGGCAACGACGAACGCATGCCTGCGAAGAGTGTCGATATCGCAAAGTAAAATGCAGTCAAGAAAGGCCCTCCTGTGCCCAGTGTGTTGCTTACGGGGCCATATGTGAATACCGCGAGCCTGCACCACGCAGGGACATAAAAGATCGTACAATTGCAGTTAGCTATGTTGATCAGCAGCCTTCCATTTCAAAAACATTGCCAGGCTCGAGAACTCAAAATTCCCCGCGTGGTGAAGCCGATAGCTCGGGTACGGCTGAAAAGGTACACGCTACGGTTTCTAAAACTCGTCTACAATCCAACGGTCATTGGAATGCCTTTGCCAAGGTAAGCCACAGATATCAATGCATTTTCATAAATGAGCTCGCTGATTGAATGGAATTGGTAGGTGAAATCGAACCACCCCGTCTTAGCTCCAAATGGGGCTGTCCAGGACGGTGTTTTCCATCTGACAAGCAAGGGACCAGAGGAATCGACCGGAGAGGTAATCGCATGTAAGCAACTCGGTCGTCTAGTGAAAAGAGCCCGTCCCTCCCGGAAAGCGCTCCCGGACGATGTGGCGGACAAACTTCCTGATTCTGCCGTGGTTGATCAGTTGATAAACCTATATTTTGAAACGACCGAAACCTGCTTTCGGGTTCTGCACCATCAGTCGTTCATGCTTGAATATTTAAAGTATAAAGATGGAATTTCAAATGCCCCAAGCTGGCTCATTCTGCAGCTGTTACTTGTGATTTCTATTGCGGGTCCAATGCACCCTAACACCGCCGTGCGCGAAACTGTATCCACAAATACTCACGAGTGGATCCACACAGCACATACCTGGCTCTCTGCACCTTTAGAAAAAGATCGATTGAAGTTAGAGTGGATCCAAGTGCATTGTCTCTTGCTCATAGCACGAATGGCAACATGCTATGGAGCGGATCTCGTATGGATATCAGCAGGGTCACTGGTAAGAATGGCTGTGCAGATGGGTTTGAATCAAGATCCCGATTGTTTGAAGGAAATGCAGAACCAGGACAATCTTACCAAAGATATCCGAAGATATCTCTGGTTCACTATCCTCGAACTAGATCTCCAGGCGTCAGTTGACTCGGGAATGATGCCTACGAAAGAAAATTACACGACCCGGCCACTATTGAGCCTCCATGAAGATATTTGGTGCACTACGAAGGGCGAGAAGCATACCTCTTATCCTCAAAGTATACAATCCCCAGTTCATTCTACTAGCCTAGGACAGACCGATACGAAAGCAATTGAGATTGACAATTCTTTCAAGGGATCCCCCCTTGAAATGCACCAATGCGATAAGAGCACGGCACCACCGAATAAGGACCCTGAAGTATCATTTCAGGGTATTCTTGCCGGCTCCATAGGTGCAAGGACTTCGGCCCTAGAAGCTATCTATAAGCTTCAAGAAGGGCCTGATCACAAACAGATCTTAAGTGTCGATGATAGACTGGTTCAATATTGGAAGGCTACCAAATGTTCAATGGATCGAGAAATTTCACAGAATGGAGAAAGCCAGACAATTCAGTTTGCTTACAACTTCTGTTCTCATCTATTTCTTCGCTCTCGCTTATGTCTACATTTCCCATTCGCCATGACTACACCTGATAATCATCTCTTCGCACACTCTCAAAAAGCATGCTTGGAGGTTGCTTTAGAGCTAGTGACGCTATTGGAAGATGAGCGCTACAATCGTTTAATGATCAGCGGTGGCGGCATGTTTCGAGATATCCTCACTCGGGGAGGAGTGATGATATTCTTAGAGCTTTTCCCAAGATTGACACCTGAAATGTCACTTGTTAGAAGAAGCCGTGTCCGCCAACAGTCACTTTGGTTAGACGCAGAAAGGGTCGTCAAGTACGCCAAGGATCGAATTCTGAATGGCGAAATTGGAGTTAAAGGTTATGTCTTTCTAAATATCATGATGGCTCGGTGTGAAGCGCGGATTGAAGGGAAGCCTATTGATGATGCTGCAGCCAAGGCTTCGAAAGAAAGTTTACAAATATGTCGCGATATGCTTGAAAAAAGGGTCGGTAATCTCGAGCTTCAGAATCCGTTCCTGGTTTCTGGGTCGTCGGCTACTGACATTGATCATGAACTGGAATTGGGGCTATTCGACTTTGATCATTTGCGCAGCGAGGATTTCATGCAAAGCTGGGACTTGATGTCTGACTGGAGATCCATGCAGTAGCTCCATTATATGTATAGTACTACACATTTTGACCTAGACGCATCCGTTTCATGGCACAGGTACTCTCCCATTTCCTATCATTTGCTACTGAGATTGAAATATAGAGCTCAATTGAGTAAATTATCCCGATGTCCAGACTACATTTGTCTGGATTCGGAGAATGACAGATATTTCCCTGTACTGGTAGTCTGTGATCTTTCTACTTCGGTTTTGGCTGTCAATATCCTGGCACCTTCTAGACCTGTTGCAGCCTCAGCTTTAGAATCTTCCAATATAGCCTTAGGTGATATTTCATAGCTAAATAGTTTGCAATTTGAGTTTTTGCAAGAAGTTTTCTTCTTCGCTATCTTTCAACCTCGTTGCCATGGGCTCTAGGTATGATAAATAGAAGTATCTCCGACCTAGTCGAGCATCAGTGGTGCATGTGATTCTATTCATTTTGTTAGAGCAGGGGTTCGGCCAGAGGCCCGAACGGCAAAGTCGACTCATAGTTCGAGTTTGGTACCAAGTTCGCCAATATCTCAAGATACACAGACTGCTTTTCGTCAAGCTGGAGTAATGCGAAACGGAGAACAGGACCGCTTTACCCGATGCAGTGCCAGTCGGCCTCCGGGACCAATCAGAGTCCGCGCGTTAATGCAGCGTAAGCGTCCGTGCGAGCCCCCGCATTTACGGTCTTGTTACTCCGTCGTACCCCAGACACAGACCTCCCCAGACTCTCCTTTCTTTTCTCTCCATGATTTCGTTCTCAGATGGCGTTGGGATGACTACCCCCTCCCTACGTTTCATTATGTCTGTTACGTGATCCAGGCCGTCGTACAGAACAGATCATCTGCATGTGGCTCTGCTATCTTTTTTGGATGCCATTACCAGGGTCGATAATCAAGCCATGGAAATCAAGTTGAGGTAATGATGAGCTATCAATACAAAAGCAAATCTTGCAAAGAGAAAATTGGACAGAATGAAACCCTGACGAGGCTAAAGACGGGCGCGAGGGGACCCCTTGGATCGACTGGGGCCTGTTGCGACGTCGCTTTTCTTGGGGGCAGAGACATAGCCTCCTAAGCGATTGTCGGTGTTGGTAACCACATCTTGCGCATCTCGCTTGATTCCCAATTCGACCAGCTTCGCGAAAGCCTTGGCGAAATGATCGAAGAAAAGATCCTTATCTTTCGCATATCGTTCAACCCAAGGGGCAAAGGCTGGGTCTGTCTTCAGTGCCATATCGGTGGGCAACATCATCAAGGGCTCCTCGTCCTCTTCCGCATCTGGGTCCTCGTACACAAATTGGGTCATCCCGGTGGTCAACGTTCGAGGCTTCCAGTCTAGCTGCAGCAGCAACTTGAAAAATGAGTTCGAAAACCGAGTTGGGTTAGTTACCCATGGCCCTTCAAATCCGCTCCGGTCACCGTGACACCGACCCAGGTTGTGTCCGCCTGATAATGCTACAATCTCCTGGTCGCTGAAGCCCATGCGGTAGAAGATGAATCGCAGGTGGTCGGCTCCTTGTGTGCCGTCGGGTAGCCGACCGCGGGGCGGCACCTTACTATCCTCTACAATATCGGTGCGTCCTCCCTTCCACGGTATTTCAGGGCCTCCCAGCTCTTTGATTGCGACCACTCCAGCTAGAGTCCAGAGGTCTGAGTAAGTGATCCATGAGTGCTTTTCCTTGATTGGCTCCAGGAATGCGCGCCCATGCTGCAAACCAGCGTTGGCGGGATCGCCACCTTCTGCCTCGTAACGCATGCCGGCGCCATTCGAGCCGCCGGTGTCAGACTCGAGATCATATGTACCCGAAGAATGCCTAGGAAGGATGCCGTGTTAGCTTGACAGTTTTGTGAGATGCCATGAGTATCATCGATTCTGTCTTCCCGGCTGGTGCCACCAGGGCCCAAAGGAAAAGGGATTGCATACCACGCCAGTCGAACAAATACAGGGCCTGCGCTTCCATCATCATAGCCGGGCTTCTGTAGCTGGGTGGCAATATCCTTGCGGACAGCCTCGTAATCACCGAGCTTACTCATTTTTCGGAACGATAGCCGATCGTCGTCGGATACCGGTAGATTAAGGGCAGGGAAACAGGATGAAGAATTGAGGGGATTTTAATAGGGATTTGATGCGAGAGAAGTGAGCCACGGGTGTCTTTCAGCAAACCTGCAGAGGTAAGAAGGCGAAGAAGATGATGGATGAGTCTGTTGGCACATGAAAACCGGAGTGGATCCGCAAGTGGGAAATTCAGCGCGCAATCGATTACGGGGATGCCGAGGTTCCTTCAGACGTGATAAGGCGATTACCTCACGTCGGCATCTCGCAAGCTTGCGATTCGGATTCGAGACCTGCGAAATTTACGATAATACAGTCCAAGATGAGCCCGTCTCTGTCCGCCCCGTGTTTCGGGGGTTTTTTTGATGAATGCACGCGGCGTCAATAGCTCAGCAACGATCGCGCGACTCATATCTCACGCAACTTTGATGACAGCAAGGCCATGATAATAATTTATGTTTGAGCAGACTACAATTTACAAGCACAAAATCAGAAAATCATTATGATCATCTTCGTATGGGCTCGGGCTTGGATGTATGTTCAGTTCATATCATAGTCTGGCATGTTTTCCATACCCCTTACGCCTCCGGTTGCATGCAATTTCAAGCATCGTCCAAGCCTACACACCGTGTTCCAAGCTCCTATGCCATCCTAATAACCCGGTGCATCCCGTGTCAATCCTGCCAAAAGGGAAACCGAATCCCGATGCCCGAGCCGAATTTCGGCTCAACAACAGGCGGTGAAGTTCTGCCACCATGGATCTGAGGCGTGATCATGCCAAATATCCGTCGAGTACTACTCGGCTTTCATCGGCTGTTCTTGCATGGGTAAACGTAAAACACTGAAGAACGCGATCAGCACCTGAATCACATGCTCTTCTTCGGCATCTCATAGGGCCTTACTAGGAGGCAAAATAATGATATGGGATACTGCGAGCGAGATCACTCGGTTTTCCCCGGAGAATCGTCCGCGGGTTCTCCCGAACGGGGAGTCATGTAGGGACGTGAATTGTGAATGAGCCTCCATCTTAGCTTTTTCGACATCTTGAATCAAATCGGAGCGTAGGGCTGCATCAGCAATTCCAAATCAAAATATATTCTCGTTGTGCATTGCATACGTAGGTAATCTGGGACTTGTGGAAAGATGAGGGCTCCTTCGACCGCGAGGGCTGACAAACCACCCATGGATCGATATATCTAGCTATCCCAAATATGCAGCCGCCGAGAGATGACTTTCTCCACAGGCTCTAACTGGGGGTAGAGGAAGGTGGCTTGGATCTCTGAGAGATTTGCATCTATCCCGATATCTAACCATTGAGATCGAGCTACCTCGCCACGTTCTGGTGATTGCGAGTTGTAATTGGGTATATACCCTGTGCGATTCATCACAGTGACAATTCAGTGTTATGATTCGAGCTGGCCAGTTATACTTGGTCATCCTTTGACAAGTGATCCATATACTTCGACCTTGGAATAGTGGCAGCAACAGATCACGTGCACAGAAAGATTTGCCCTGTTTGCACTGTCGCTGCATGTAGCTTGAATCCACGTGACTTATGCGGGCTCGTTATCGGTTATCGGTTCTCAACATAACCACCCGAACACCATCTATTCCTTGACAACCGGTATATCGAGGTTTCTGTGGGCTCGGAGCGTGGAATTGAACCCAAAATGGTGGGCACACAAACACGCTGGGATTCATTTGACCCTTCTCATACGAATTATAGGCTCAATCAAACCTTGAGGCGCTTCCAATAGAGTTACTGATTCTCGTGCTATTTCAATTGCCCGATCGGGCTTCTTTGAAGTCTATTGTCACTGCTTCCCCCTCTTGCCACAGAGCCTATCTAGCTGCGCGGCAAGATCTGCTATGGAGCATTCTTCAAAAGCAATGGGGCGACCTTCTCGATCTATCTGAAGCCGTGATTGCTGTCCGGTCTGAAGGCCTCTGGTTCGCACACAACAAAGACAAGGCGATCGCATTGCTAGATACTTGGCGGCGAAGCCAAGAAGTCAACACGCTTAACCTGGCCCCAGGAATCCGAACCGACAAACCACAAAGTATTCAAGAGATCGTCAAGCTATTTCACTTACACGAGCGGCTGAACTTCATTTTGGACGACTACTCGATATATTCACCGCGTCCTGCATGGATAGAACCGTATCATTGGAATGGATTGTTACCTCTTCATCTTTCTGTAGTTGAAAAGCGGCGCTTTCTGAGGGCTGCTTGTCGCCTGCAAATTCATGCCAACATATTCGGGACACCTGAGAGGTCTCTCGATCCTGAAGTTCCGCCGACGATCAATAACTGGGACATAGGCAGTTACTATACTGACGACAATGTTCGCATAGATGCATATCGTCTGTTTTTCGGCGCAATGCCCCCTTGGGAGTATCATGAGATGGGATGCGTCTGGTCATACACTCGGTTGAAATACATTCCGGTGATCAAGAATATCTCTGATGACTTGACTCAGCTTGTCGAATCCCAGCTGGGTTGTTCTTCTGCCCACGTGTTAGATCAAATCAACTTGATACCTCTGCACAAAATACTCTCCAAAGACCAACTCCCATATTCTGGGTTTGTGCACACTCTGGAGCAATTGGAAAATATTGAAGTTATTGTCAGCTGCTTATCGTCGATTGGACCCGACTTTCTTTATCGTGTCCTGCACTCTAAAGGGGTTGACCAACGAAATCTGGTACTAAATAATGCGCATTCTCGTTATACGTGGATAGGGGACAGGATTGGCATTCGTGCAGAAGAAGACGCTCTGCCAATGATATACCCTGCTGATAGACATGCGGTTCCAAACTTTGAGAATTTTTGGTCTACCTTACCACCTATTGAGCGTCCTAGTATCGGTTGGAGGATAGACAGCATGATTCCATCTCGGCCGGACACGGAGTTCGAAGATGCCCTTTGGTTGTCTTTAATCAATAAAGAAGATTGGGACTGGGGGTATGCTCTTTGGGATGAAGGAAGATTGAAAGAATGGGGTGCGCCACTTCTAGAAACCCCATGGGCCCCACAGCCTGATCCAGGGCCCCTTCTTTTACTTCCAGCCCCCTACTATGATGCCTATACTGAGGTTTCATAGAGTGCATCCTGTCCATGATCGGTTTTCTTTGACAGCATGAGTGCAATTCAAGGCATGCTGATGAAATCCATGATATATCTAAGACTTCGTAGAAATAGCCCCTGTCCCACTTCTTTATCTTCTACGGCAACTCGTATTGTTGTTTTTATGGAAATAATGACAACCATATCCATGTCATTCTTTGTCCCTTGGGAAGTGGCTTGTCGAACTCGCTTTATACTGGGCTACCACAACATCTGGTGATAATCTTCGGGTTCCATCCCGAGGTCCTCTCTGTGCATTATTTTACCCAAGAAGTACCAATTAATATATAATAAACACCACACCCGGGCTCTGTTCCTTGTTAAGCTCGGGATTTGAAAAAACCGAAGCTCTATCCAGCTCTTGACCTGCTACATAAGCAGGATCGATATCCCTTTGGTTCCAGCGCAGATATAAAGTTCAGGGGTTGGAAACTAAATTACATGTCATGTCTTCTTCAAATACTAACCCCTTAG
Organism: Mycosphaerella populi pn0402; assembly: GCA_002153405.1. NCBI lineage: Eukaryota > Fungi > Ascomycota > Dothideomycetes > Mycosphaerellales > Mycosphaerellaceae > Mycosphaerella > Mycosphaerella populi. Next base: position 30,890 of record KZ119583.1, read on the forward strand.
CTCCAACCAAGGAATCTCTTTATCGAGTCCAAAAGGCGAGAACCCCAAAAAAGCACCCAACAATCCAAGAACTGCAAGACCGCAAAATTTGGCGGCGAAGTACCATAGTACCAGTTAGTAAGCTCGAGACACTACGGCTCTTGGATGTGATTTCTGACCTGGCACCCCGAGCTGGGTATCTGGTAAATGAGAAATCTCGGACAATACCTTTACCGTCGACCGAATGGACTTTCCGACCTACTATTAAAGTTGTAAACAAAGACACACTAGATGCTGCAATCGCTGTTGAAGAGGCAAAAGACCTTTTAGATACAACAGACGACAGGCTTGTCTGTGTCCTAAACTTCGCCAATGCCGCACACATTGGTGGCGGTTGGGAGAATGGAGCAAATGCCCAGGAGGAACAACTCTGCTTTCGATCTACACTACCCGCAACATTGGCGGAACGATTCTATCCGCTAGGGAACACGGAAGTTATATATTCTCCTACAGTTATTGTCTTCCGGGAGAACGAAGAGAAAGGGTTTTCAATGATGTGGGGTGCAGAGAAGCCTGATTCTCTTCCAAGGTTTAGCGTCATCAGTGCAGCGGCCGAGCGAGACCCCAAACTTTCAAATAGAGCCGGGAAACGATTATATGCAGCCCCTGAAAGTGAAGCAAGGATGTACCAGCTGATGCTTAGCATCCTCAGAACCGCTGCCGCAAATTTTCATACTCGGCTCGTCCTCGGTGCAATTGGCTGTGGGGCATTTAATCATCCGCCAGATGAAGTGGCAACTCTTTGGCTGAAGGTTCTCTGCGAGCCTGAATTCAAAGGGCGCTTTGAGCTGATCGTTTTCGCCGTTTTCGGTGGTGGCGAGAACTTCCAGACCTTCAGACGCATCCTTCACAATTATAAGATACGATAGTTCTATTTCGAGCCTCTTGGTGGGTGAAATCGGATCCTTCTCTTAGAAGGAGGCTTGGCAAGTCATTGAGAGTCTGCGTTTTGGAATAAATTCCATCCCAGCTAGATATATGTTGCTTAAAGCCCCTAGAAAGTATACCTTAATAAGGCATTGAGATAACTAGTAATTCATAGGAATAAATGTTTCGTAGGACCGTCTTCATCTAAGTACTTGGATAGATGGGATAATGACAGAATGCCTGGGTATGAACAGACATGTTCACTTCCAAGTTGTATGATAATAAATATCTCACCTTTTAGAGCGGGTTGATCGCCTTCTTCCGGGGGTCGCAATTGACGATTTCACGTCCACGTTGTCGACCTCCTTGACCCCCTTCGGGCCCCTCTGTTTAGATACTCTGTCTTCAGGCTCTATCTGTGAAACAGTATCTATCCCCTTCTCTTGTTTCACAGGTCGCTTGCGTTTCCCGCCCACGGCTTCGCTCCCATCTTCCCCAATGTCCTTGCTCACGGCTCCAGTCTTTTTCTGAACAGCGGGAACAACGGCACTCGTCCTACCGCCAACGGTCAAGAATGTAATCTTGTCTCCATTCGGGAGAACAGATGCATGGTTCTTCTTCCCCTTGCCCCATCGATGTTTGAACAGCCAGTGCTCGGGGAATTTTTCCGAATCAGCCAGTAAATCAACTGCAGTCTGGCAAACATAGTGAATGGAAGTATGAAGATCGGTAATCTGATCCTGGAGCAGAGTGTTGCTATATTGCTCTGGATGGATCTTGGCGTTGTACAAAATCTCATCGCTGTGGGACTCGTGAGCTCAGGGTACATACTGGAGAAGGAGCCAAGCAGAGGGAACCACATACCCCATCCAATTTCCAATGCCGCTAATATTTCCTTGATCGAGTAGCAAAGCCTTGATAGGAACTCTTTTGCTCTTAAGCTTTTCATTCAGCCACGATACTGTCAGGATATCTTTATCTGCCACCGGGTCGGGCCCATTTTCCTTGAGAGGCGAGTAACTTCGTATCTCATCCGCTGCACAATCTACCAGCCGAATCCGGCTCAATCGGCGGAAATCCACGAAGGCAGCTTCTGTTTTAGGCTCGTCGGCGGTTTCAAAAAGAAATTTCCAATACTTCGGTGGCCATTCTTTGTCTGCTGGTTTGTCGGTACGATAGTAGTAGGTATCGGCGTCCTTGATCTTTAGCCATCCAGCCATACCAAAGTGCATCAACGCATGCGGTGGACTTGACATAGAGATCCAGAAATATTTCCCTTGCTGTCCTGCTCCCACGACCTTCTTTCCTTGCAAGGCCCTCTGAAACTCGACAGCGCTAGTTCCGACTTTGCCAAATACGATGTCATCGTGTTGTGCCTGCACCTTAGCAAGGGTCTTCCCAACCAGGTGTTTACGGATGAAATGGACGATCCGCGAGACTTCAGCGTGTTCAGGCATGATACCGGGTTCCTTGGAAACCTGCTTAAGTTCCAAGTAAATAACTGGGAAGGAGTACTCATGAGAGGCGTCAACTGACGCGCCGAATTGCACGAGACGACGCGAGGTCACATGACCGATGGGCTTGTTCCTGCCAAGCATTAATGACCGGGAACTCACTTCACTGCTTCCTTGTTCATGAGACCCCTCAAAATTGCTACAGGTTTATATCGCTAGTTACGGTTGACTGACTTGGCGCTAGCATTACATATCCCATCGGGCGACACATCATCCTTCGAGCGTGTTTTGGTCCGCTCAGTCGTGTCACGCAGTGTTACTCGATTCGAAATTTCATTCCTTTCAACAAAATGTTTTATCCGATTTGACTATCCTCCACTATTGATGCTTAGATATAGTTGTGCTACCCTGCTCACATGGCCTAGGAACGACAAAAATCACCCAAATATCCCCTTGTATACCACCTTCCGTGCGCAGTCCAAACTGCGTAACTTCGTCATGGGATGCTAGCCCAATACCCGGTGATTCACCATCCATCTCAGAATGGTAACTCGGGCTGGCAGATTTGATGACGCCGATGACATACGCTTGTTCATCCACTAAGCTGCCAAGGCCTTCGCCATCTGTCACTGGATCTAACAGCCTAGATTGATCGCTGCGACCTCATCAGCTTCAAAACCCGGACAGCCCACTGTTTCTTGTATAATTCTTAGTCTATGTGGGAAGTAACATACCGTTCGTATACAAGGCATATGTGTCTGCATTCAAAACTGCTTGATCACTGCTCAGAGCTGTGACAGCGCCATAGCCATACCCCAAATCCTGGGTACCTGGGCTGTATACCCCAGGTGCGTGCGTAAACTCGTGAACCGCAGTTGTGGCTTGATCTTGATTATGGCACCCACTCGCGAGCTCCGGCAAGTATGTGTACCAAATGTTGCAGTTCGCGATAATGTTTTGAGCTGGGAGAGTGTAGGCGAGCACGTTCGGCTGGCAGAACCCAAATGTATCTGAGCATTGGTACGAAGTTGCCCCAGAGTTTGTCGAATTTGCCTCTCTCGCGACCGCTCGTAATCGATCTGCCACTGCCTGGCGAATGTTCGAGCCGTCCGTCTTAAAGTATTCAACAAACTTATCCCTTGATCCGGACTGCGCAGCATCTGCTGCAGCGTTGGCGAGAGAAACCACATTGTGCAAAGCCTGTTTCAGAGTATTCGCTCTTTGTGAATCAGTACAGACCACGTTAGTTCGTCGGCTCAAAATATTAACTGCTTTTGGCACCTGGGAGGCTCGGACTGGATCGACTTGGATAATCAATTCATTTGATGTATATGGTAGATACCCTGAAACCGCTCCTTTGCTGACGAGTGGCACTGAACCGGCTGAATGCAAAGTCACTTGGCCACCACCACTCAAATCTGTTGTTGCTGCAATGTCAAATTCGTCTTCCAAGGTCTCGCCTGCACGGAGAGCAGTGAGAGCCTCCGAAGTTAGCCCTTGAAAGCGGAAGTGCTGTCTGATGCCTTCAAAATGCAGCAGAGCGTCTGCTTGAATTTAGTGCCACGTTGAGAGGAACTATGGAATCGGCATGTACCATTTTGATAGATATCTACCTTCTTTACCGGCGCAGTATCGCGGAAGAAGTTGAGATGCACAAAGGTCACATCTTCCTTGCCGTTGTTTGTAATCTTGGCCTTGATGAGTGTGTTGCTTGCCTGGCTGAGGGTTACATCTAATGAAGGCTCTCCGGGCCTGAATGGAAAGGCGACAGCGTAGAACTCGATAAGTAAAAGATAGTAGTGAAGCCTACTCAATTGCATAATGTAGGATAGTTCAGATAAATTCAAGTCGGCTAAAATGGGCCATAAGGTACATGTAGTCGTTGAAAATTTTGGAATCTAAGATCCTATACAGCCGACTTTATAATCCTGACAAGACTTGAAATTGTCCACCAAACCTGTGCATTATCTTTTCGTGGTATGAGGCGGACGAGAATTCGGAAAGAAACACTAAAATCAATAGAAAATCCAGCAGATCGTACTGATCAAAAGAGGGTGGTATTTTTACTTCTGCTCGGTGAATGTGATACTTATCTAATCTCCATTTAGCTCCTATACAACTAAACGCCGTTATGCCACGAAGTAGATTACCTAGTAGGTCGAATGACGAATTGAAGAAATACCAGAGTATATTTTCTCGGGTATAGCAAGGCATGTTTCATCTATTGATCACCGGACGGGTATATTCACCACATACGAGGCGCTGTGGGACAATCATTCGCTCGTACTCCAGTCCGTTCATTGGTCTGGGGGATACAGAACTTTTCCTAGCGAGGCAGAATGCGGGATGGTGATGTTACTTCTTGTATGTTGTTGTGACCGATAAGAGAGTAAATTCAATGATTCATTATCAAACGGCGCAGCCGGAAGCTACCCCGAACGGATAGGGGAATTTTTTGACAGGGTCTTACGGTGATTTAATCTGGAAATATCTTGTAGGGTTCCAATCCAATAATAGCTGAGCATTCCTTCTTATCTTCAACCTCTCGATGTACGCATGTGCCTATATGTATTTCCCAATTTTGGCACGATGTTGCACCCGCACAGGGTCGTTGAACTAACCTAGAGTTGTAAACCGGATAGTATTATGGTTGCACAAATGCAAAAGTTTTATATTAGCGAGAGCATACCGTAGTCCTGATGATTAATTAGAGGAAAACAGAAAAACCAATACTAGTAGACAGGAATTCGCCCGCCTCTCATGCCCATACTACTACCACCACAGATAATCTTGGAATGTAATCGTAGTTAATGTAGCGAATATATCATGAAAGCTTACGGCGGCTTAAGCTGAAGTGGATCTGATGAGCTTATTACTGACACTACAGAGTACGTGCTCCTCCATTGAGTTGTCTGGACCCAGAGGGGCGGCCCCCAAAGCCATAGTTTTCTGAAGACCGCGGGGCAGCTGCTTATTCAAGTCTCACATGAAAGTCTTCATAATGTCACTGCTCACCATCCATGGATAGACATAATGAACTTCGATCTACCAGTACTAGATATTATGCTCTGCAATTTCCTTTGGTCATGTTAGATCCAACTTTCTGAAGAAGAAAGGCCTACCTATAGAAACAAAATCGGCCCCCGACCGGCGATCCTTCGACAATCACCGCCATATCGTGGGGGCCAACCCCGAAAGGCGCGGCCAAAAAAAAAAAGTGACGAACTGCTATAACTGAGATGCCTTGCCTTCTCGCGACTTGACCTGAATTTTCACTGGGAAATTTCGTCCCTTTTTATTCCACAGCCTCCCCTGGTTTTCATACTCGCCCAAGCCGAAATGGCCTCAGCATGGGTCATGTCGCGGGATGAAGTCAGCCCAGCACAAGTGGCAGAAGTGGCGGGACTGTGCGGCTTGTCTGAAGATCTGATTGAAGACATTTACAGCTGCACGTATACTCAGATTGCTTTCACGGAACAAGGGAGGACGTCTTCGCTAAGCTTCATCTATGAGTTTGGTCCGGACGTCGATATCGACCGGTATCTAGACGCTCTGCGCGAGGCGGTCGCACGAAACCCTATTTTTCGGACTCGCATCGTGAAGAGCAGCAGTCTTGGCTATGTACAGGCCGTGACAAGGGTGGAGCATGAGACGGAAAAGCTCTCTGGTGATGCCTTCGAATATGTACAGCGGCCGGAGATCTATGACGTTGAATTAGGGCAACAGCTGTTCATCACCAAATGTATTGGACGATACATGGTTGTTGTTATTAACCACAATGTCATGGACAACTTCTCCTGGAACACGTTTCTTGATGTAGAAATTAAGGGCGTTTACCAAGGATTGCCTCAGCAGACGCGCGCACCTTATAAGGGGTTTGTGCAGCAATGCCACGATTTGGACGCATCTGCCGCCACGTCATTCTGGAAGCCTCGGTTTCAAGGAGTTCCAGCAATTTTCCCCAAGCCATTGCCAAACCACAAAACCCTCAACAAGGTTAGACCGGCGAGAAAGATTTCTTTGGATCATATCGGAACCAAAGTGCCAGTCTTCCAGGTATTTCAGCCGCTATCCGTTGGGAATGAATCATTTCTAACAGAATTCTCAAGGTACCATCTTTCATCGAGGTTGCTTGGGTCTTAACAGCAAGTATGTTTGCTGATAGCGAAAAAATTGCCTATGGATTGATTCTGGCCGGGCGTTCGCCTGATCTCGACAGTCACACTGGTTGGTTGGGCCCTATGATGACTGGCATCCCGGTGCAAGCCAACATCCAGCGCACAATGACAATAGAGCAACTCTTGAAAGATCGCGTGTTATCTCTGCGCCAATTACAGAGAGAACCAACGCTGCAATTTGGCATGGACCGAATCGCAACCATCAGTGAGGCGACGAAGGTTGGCACGGAGTTCCAGGCAATTTTGAACTTCAGAGCCCCGGTGCAGAAATCGACGGAAAAGACCGAAGACGTGTCCCTTGTCAAGCTCAGAAGCTCGATCAACTTGTCCTCTTTCTTCCCATTGGAGATTATCTCTGCCCCGATGGATGATGGCATATCCATGGAGGTGAACCATGACCTGGATGTCGTGTCAGACAAAGTTACGGACCAGATCTTGAATCAGTTTGAACACACAATTAGAGCAATTATGGATGCACCACCCCAAACAAGAATCGATCAGCTGAAGCTCTTGAACCCCCATGATCATGCACAGATACTTTCGTGGAACGAGAAGACCCCTACAAAGTCGGAAGGTTGCATCCACAGTCTGTTCAAAGCTAAAGCGCAGGAGCAACCTGATAGCACAGCAATTGATGGACCAGATGGGAGTATAACATACCGGAAATTGGATCAACTCTCTGATGGCCTCGCTCATTTCTTACGGGACAAGGGTGTGCAGCTTGAAGATCATGTCGGGCATGCGTTCAGCAACTCCTCCTGGGCCATCGTCGCGATTCTTGGCATTGCAAAGGCCGGCGCTGTATGTGTTCCGATTGACACTAGTGAGAAAGCGGATCGAGTTGCGTCGTTCATTTCCCAGACAGGTATCCAAAAAATCTTGGTTCCATCTATCGAGAATGCATCCTTGTTCGGCCCTGAAGCAAATTTGCTCCTCGTCAACTCAGAATCTACTTCGGATTGGCCTGATGTTTCAGAGCTTCCAAGTGAGCCAGCTGTGTCTCCAGAAAGCCTATACCTGATCATCTCTTCTGATGCTAGCAATGGGCCGCAGAAACGGGTCCTAATCGAGCATGGCTCTCTGGTCTCCGCATTGACTCCATTTGCTGAGCGACTAAACTGGCAATCAAGTTCTCGTATTCTACACGCGAGTCCTTACACCTCAAAGGCTGGTATAACAGAATCACTCGGGGCACTGTTGATGGGCTCTTGTTTGTGTATTGCACCAGAAGAAGTTCAAGGTGCAAATCTCACCAGCGTTTTGAACACTCGCCAGGTCAATTCGATCATCTTGCCTTCAACGGAATTGCAAGATCTATCAATTGACGCTGCTCCAAGCGTCGAAACAGTCGTATTGGTAGGGGGGCCTATCAAACTCGACTCTGCGGCAAATTGGGCCCGTAAGATCCGGATATTTAATACTTGGGGAGCGTGTGAGACGGCAGGTTTCTCTGCTATTGCGGAAATCGACGGGGGTGACTCTGATTCAAGTACCGAGAACATTGGGAGCGCAATCGGATCTTCTATCTGGCTTGCGAGTCTTCGTGATATAAACCAGTTATCGCCTGTGGGTGGAGTGGGTGAGCTTGTAATTGAAGGGCCTGCTGTTGCACGGTCGTACTTGGATGACGCGAAACAGACCGCCGCATCGTTCATCGCTCCGCCTGAATGGGCTCCTTCTAAAGATAGGTCATCAAGATTTCTTCGTACTGGGCAACTTGCCAGGTATAATCAAGACGGCAGCATCTCCTTGGTCGGGAAATCTGCGAACAGGGTAAAGGTCGGCAAAGAGATAGTTCAGTTGGAAGAAATTGAGAATCTGCTTTCGTCATACAGCGAGATCCGTGAAGTCGCTGTCGCGTCGAAGATCATGAAAGGCCGGACACACTTGTTCGCGCTGGTCAGTCTGCGCGACTCACGGGTGCCCAACGAGAAAACGTTCCAGGCGCTCAACGACACGCACCTAGAGATTTGCAAGGAGCAACTAGGAGCTGTGCAAGCAAGGCTGGCATCTACGCTCCCTTCGCATAAAATCCCGACCATGTGGATCGCCTTGGAAAGGTTGCCACAAACTCCTTCACGAAAGACAAATCGCACTGCAGTGGCCGAGTGGCTGAAGGCCGGGAATGGCGACAAACACGCAATCACTATCTAAGGCGATCAACTGGCATAGCTCTGTTTAGTACTTATTTAACCGAACAAGATAAATTATTCATAATTTTAGACTCGGAGATGGTTTAAGTTATCGCTATCTCACGTATAACACACTTTGTTATTAACAGTCCTCCAAATAGAATGCTTGATCCAGAGATTCAGAGAATGTTCCACAAACGTCTGGACGAATTCGAAGATATTCTTCCACGGGCTGCACGACGAAATTTATACTACGAAGCATTTGGTATAATACGCTGTCCAAATGATGCAGTCTACGTCTCTCTACTAGCTATACGAATAGCACGTGCCTTCGATCAGATAGACGTCATCATTCATCTATAAATGGGTATGGGTATCATTTTGTACAGTCATCAATATCTGGAACAAGTTAGTTTCGGCGTCCCAAGAACCAAGAAAACAGACTTACGAAAAGTTCTCTCTGTGGAGCCACAACTCCCGTGCAAAACCAGGCTTGTTGGCCAGGATATGGCTTTGGGCCTCCGAAGCTGCCGCGCTAACATCATGAGTCATGGAGGCGGGACCACAAACAACCAGCCCGACCGAACAGCCTTCGTGCTCGGCCATACTGTGAGTGGCGGTAGGCAAGTCGGGCCTCCCTGTGAAGAGTTGAATACTAAAAATCTCATGAACGGAAGATTCGGACTCTTTGGAGTGGATGGATTGTGTTCCAGCACCCTCATCGACCTCGAATTGTTTGTTGTCAGTTCTCGCGGATATCGTCGGGGTCGTAGAATAGGTTTCGTGTAGATGGATACTGAGCCCTGGCACGGGCTTTTGCCACGACTGTCTGACAGCCAGATTTTCTAGGGCTTGTAAATACCAGGCTTTCATACCGGGATCCCGGGTTGCGAGGATAACCTTCATCTCCTTGGCTTGTCGATATGGAGAGAATCGGACGAAGTCTTCAATCAGTGACAATGCCAATCCGGTACCTGCACCGCCACCTATAACGAGGGTCTTGTCAAATTCATCGAGTCGCCCTTCTGAGAACCCACCATATGGACCGTCCATCATGACTGGGACTTGAAAGCCCGGGGTTTTCTTCGCCAAGGCCATAAGACGGGCAGTAACACCGCCACGCTTCTTAACGTAGAATACCAACTTGTTTTCCCCGTTGCGTTGTGGAACAGAGCAGATAGTGAACGGGTGAGCGGTCAACGCGTGCACGCCGCAGGTCAGGAAACGGAGGAAAATGTGCTGGCCAGGAGCCCACTCCATGCGCGAGTCGATGGTGATTTTCAAGGTGTATTCAGATTCGGCGACCAGGCTGGCTTTGTGTCGCACGCCATGTTCAAACCAGGTTCTGCATTGGGCGTACAGCCAGCAAGCTGTATAGATAACGGCCGTGGCAATGAAGTAGTCCCATGAACTCATGCGGAAGTCGCAGTGGAGGAAAAAGAAGATGATGAAGACCATTGCCATAAAAAAATGGGTTGCCTTGAAGAATTCGTAGTAGCGGTTACTGCGTGGGAATTAGCTCGGCGTTCTTGATGATAGAAGTCCAATACATAGGTGCTTACCGGATCCATGAGATGGAGAACAAGGTCAGCCAAGCTTGGGCAACAATGGCGACGACTCCCGTCACCCAAACACCCCCTGTAGTCCACTGTTCCACTATATCGCCCTTCCAGATGTGATAGACGATAAAGGGGAATGTATGGACCAAAGCCAAAACAAACATGGCCCAGGCCACCCAGTTATGCCATACATTCAGCTTCTCATGGGATATACCTGTGATGGCCGTGATTGGGTTCGTTTTAGCGCCAAGAACACTGCAGGTCGATAATCGTCAGTATTTCGGGTTCATAGGAGAGAGGGCGGTTTTACGTACATCAAGAATGGCATGCACCCAAGGGCCAGGAAGCCAGCTCTGGTGGCGATTGGAGGAGAATCTCCAAAGCTGAGCTCCTTGGTATTGGGCCAATAATATGGATGTGGTCCGAGAGTCATCGCTATACGGATATTTGTTAGAGGCCATTCTACAGGGGACCTTGGGGCCAGGACTCACCTAGGAAGAAGACCAGGCCAGCTGCGCCGAGGAGAAAGACTCCCAACGACTGGGAGTTCCATCCTGCAAGCCTCCAGTTTTTATAGGACAGATACCGGAAAAAGGCCAGCGGACGCAGCCATATTGAGCTTCGCTTTACGCTGGCGGGCGATATTTGCGAGGTGATGTGTGCGATAGAGAACAGAATGATGGCGACCATGAAAAAGGCCACGGTAGGCAAGGCGTATCGATGGTCGGCCTGGTACCAGTTGACCCAGTATTGGCTCTTGTAGGCACACTGCTCTGGGGTCATGGTGCACTCCCCCGGATCTCGGTCGGAGTGCAGCATGACCGGCTGGTCGAGAAAAGGGACCATCGACATACCCATCGACATATCCATGCTGGGCGAATGCAGGGACGACCTGATGCGTGATGCGCAAAGATGACAAGATGTCAGATGGATACCACCGAGCAGGTCGCCATTATTAATGCTGGACACATGGATCCCACGCGAGGTCTCCACCTTTGTATAATTGCGAATTCTTGCTCAATCTGCCTCGCGCGACCATTCCTACTCCTGCGTCCGATTGGCCGCTGGGGGCCTCTCTCGGAGCTTTCCTCCCAGTCTCCTCCAGCTTCCTGGCCTTGCGCGCAGAGGCGCTTTCGCACTGCACCCTTTAAAGCAGTCTGACGCGAAACTGAGTCCACCACGAGAGCAATTGCGCTCAGTTGCGGGTTTAGCCCCGCGAAGCTGAGCACATTTGCGTGTGTTTTGAGCGGTTCAGGTGGGTCAAGTGGGTATTTCCGAGCTGCAACAGCCAATCAGGTACGTAGGGCCCACCCGCCAGTGGAGACCAATCGCCTAGATCTGGACCAGGGTTTACCCACAGCAAATGGGCGGTTGGCTGTGGGGACTCGCATGGGAAACTATCGTGATCTCTTAAAGAGAGATTCCAACGTCAGTCCTCTCTCTTCTTCACAGCAGAGTAATTGGCTCTACTCTTTCTCGCCAGAATGGACGACATGGCGGGTATGGGTGGGATGACCACCTCGTCCATGTCCATGGCAACTGCGACCTCCGGCATGTCCATGGCAACCTCCACGGGCTCGTCGATGGACATGGGCTCGAGCATGATGCCCATGTCCGATATGGCCATGACCTTCTTCACCTCGTTCAAGACACCCCTCTATGCTGATGCGTGGACACCGACCTCGCAGGGCCGCTATGCCGGAACATGTATATTCTTGATCGTCCTGGCCATTATTCTGCGCGTTTTGGTTGCCGTGCGACCCATCTTCGAAGGCCGTTTGTGGACAGACGGTGCACACCACAGTGTGGAAGCCCATGTCAAGCCAGATGAACCGCAGAGGCGGGTGTCTGGTGTGAGGCAAAGCTTCCAGGAAATCGGGCGGCGGTGGTCGCGGTGGCGGGTGAACCCCGCAGCCGGCCGTGCCACGTACGAACTAATTGTGGCTGGCATTGCTTATCTACTGTAAGTCGATCTGGCGATCATCCAGCTCGTGGCTAATTTGTCCAGGATGTTGGCAATCATGACGATGAACGTCGGGTACTTCATGTCCGTGCTTGGTGGAATCTGGCTGGGCACTTTTATCATGGGCAGCGTGGCTGCTCAAAGCTCTTGGATGCATTGCTGAAAAGCCTGCTCTCTTTACATACCTCATATACCTAGTATATACCTGGTCTGCTTTACTTTTGCACAGATATACCCCACATCGCATTACAGAATATAAATCTCACGTGACACGAATGAAATAATCAATCTTTCTATAATAGTACAAGTCGATCTCGGGGGAAAATTCACTCTCAAAGTACCTCTCACAATGGAGATTCAAAGAAAGTACATCCCGCTCCCCTGCCTATCTGCGATACCACATTCTGGTGACCGGGGTCCGCCGAATCTTTCTTTGAAGTAGAAACACGCCCTGTAGTAAAGCCTCTGGGGTGGGTGGGCAACCTGGGACATAAATGTCGACTGGCACAATACGGTCCACCCCGCGCAGGACACTGTAGCTGTAATGATAATATCCGCCTCCATTCGAACAACTTCCCATGCTGATCACCCATTTGGGGTCCGGCATTTGGTCATATAGCTGCCGCAGCGCAGGTGCCATTTTGTTGGTCACTGTTCCAGCCACCAGCATAACATCCGCCTGGCGAGGCGATGCGCGGAAGATGAGACCCAGTCGATCCTGGTCATATCGTGGCATCGAGGCTCCCATCATCTCAACGCCACAGCAAGCCAAGGCAAAAGTGAGCGGCCATAATGAACTTTGTCTGCTCCAGTTAAGGATCTGGTCTGCTTTGGTCCTTTTTTTTCAATCAAGTAATTAGCATCATCGTCATGCATCACAATCAGAATTAAATAGTGTGTTAACACTTACAGGACATAGCCAACCGCTCCGTCTTTTTGAACATCCTCACTCGAAGACATGGTCGAGGATTTTAGGGAGGGACCAGACACCTGGCTTGCTGGTTTGTTGCTCGCTCTACTGGTATGTAGCGTGCGTGGTGCGGGCTGGCTGATCGAGATACAATCGTAGCCTCGTGGCAGATATGGCGCCAGAGATGTACATGATGCAGGTGCCGGAAGTCTATTTTCTCTGATGGCTTTCAATAAAAACCGCATCTTGAATTGGAAATATGAGGGATCTGGTCTCATTGAAAATGCTAAAGCCATCGGTCTGATTTTATGAATAGCAATCCCATATAACTACTGATACCTGGAATTTTTGACCAATAGGAAGTGAGGAAGTTCGGCGACTTGGTGGGTCAGAGATAGCCAGCCAATTGCATGATGCAGAATTCGGCCATTACATGGGGCTCCTGCACTTCATCCAGTCATCGCTCTAGACTTCAATATCTCGAACTCCGAAACATTGTTCATAGCCAGCTAGACATGCCGCGGGCAATTCAAGCCAAAGTAGCATGTCAACTTTGCCATGAGCGACGGGTCAGATGCGACCGAACTGAAGCATCGCCTTGCACACAATGTCAGATCGCACGCCTCCACTGCCAACCGATCGCCTCGCGCCGGGGGAGGTATTGCCCCCTCTCCCCACAACCCGAAAATTAATACAACTAATACTTACTTGACAGGCATCGGAAACTTCCACTTCCAGATGTCGTTACCCCACTATCTTGTGTACGGGAGCCTCCCTTGACAGGACAGCCGACGGGTAGGGTACCTCCACGCGCACCGCGACGGGGTGGAGATTTACAAAACGAACATGCATCTACAGTGACCCCGAATACCAGAGATGGAAAGCACTATATGGTTGACGCATCAAACATAAACTATCTCATTCGCAAATTTGGTCACCCTTCTCAGGATGCGCAGAGTTCAGGTTCTCAATCGATCGAGGAATACCTCCACATTGCCCTTATGGAGCGTTTAGATCAACCTACAGTCCAGCGTATCAAAGATTTTCGAGCAGAAACACTCAACAGGCTTAAAGCCCAAGGGGCTTTTGAGCTACCAACAGAGCAAATCAGCGCGGGCCTCCTTGATGTTTTCTTTCAAGCCACCTTTCCTTACTTGCCTATCCTAGACAAGCAGGCCTTTACCGAAAAATTCAGAGAGGGTACCGCACCAAACCTTTTAGTAAATGCTATATTTTTGGTTGCATCGATATACTGCTCCGACTCACTCATTGCCGACGCCGGCTTCCCTTCTCGCTTTGCCGCAAGTCTCACTTTCTATCATCGAGCAAAAGATATTTACGATGCTGGGCTCGAAACCGATGTGATTACCGTCATACAATCCGCCTTGCTTCTGTCGCATTGGTGGAGTGGGCCTCTTGAGCAGAAGGATCCTTGGTACTGGCTAGGTATTGCCCTTGGCATGGCTCAAGCACATGGGATTCATCAAACGCAAGTCAACACCCCAAGTTATTACTATCAAATAGCTAACTTTATGGCCCAGTAAGACATATACACATCTTAGGCCTCATGAGAAAAAAATTTGGCGAAGGCTTTGGTGGACCATATACGTCTGTTCAACAATGTCCATTTTCAGATCTTCAACTAATTACGTTTTAGGCAGCGGATATCAACATGTCAATGTGTCTAGATAGAGCTCCACGTGTGTTAGATGGAATCTGCGATATATCGAGTCTTGAAGAATTCGATTTTGGAGACTACATTGAAACGACCCCAGACAAACTTCAAGCATCCCATGAAAGCTGCCTTTTTGTTGTGCACTATACTCGGCTTGCGAGAACAGGTGAAGCTCCCTCTCACACCCGAAACCTATTTTTTTTGTTTAACTGTGAGCCCAATAGTAAACTATCGCCACCCGTGGAAGCACACTGGGGGTACATCATCCCAAGATGGGTTTCTAGACCGAATGTCAAACTTTTTGACAACCCTTCCTCCACAACTTACCTTGTCGTCAAATAAAGGCCCATGGGGAATGCTGATACAAGTAATATATAGGTTTGTCTCCTGAGGACGTTTTAGACATGGAGCCACTGACTTTCTAGTAGCCACTTTCTACTGCTTTACTATCGAAAGATCACGAATAACGATGCTCGCAATATTGCACCCGGCTCACCCGTGTTCGAGCTTTGCACTAGTTTGTTCCGCCTTTTTGAAGATTTGATGGAAATTGGTGTTTTGAACTCATTTTCTGGCTATGTGTACGGAGACTTTCCTTCTTCCAATTCTAGTTGCTAACTCTTGCAATCGCAGACTGCCTCCGACCATGGCAACCCTTTGTTTTCATATAATGAACACCAGAGAAGGAGATATTCAAACTAGAGCTATATCCGATGCTCGAGCACGCTTCTGCCTCTTCATCCTGAGGGAATCGCAGCCAGGCTGGCCGATTATTGCTTCCGTTTACCCTTTTTTCATATCGCTATTCAAGCAGCATTGTACAATGTCCTCGCAGGGATTGGAGCACTCTGGAATGGCAGAGCCAACGGAAACGATTGGACCCTATAAAGGCGATGTTGCTGGAATTAGCAGTTATGACTCCTTGGATGAGTGTCTCACTAACGATGAGGTTTCGGCGATGATAGCCTCCGGGTTCCCATTTAGTAATATCTTTGATATTTTCTTGAATCTGCCTCCCGAGGTCCCCTAGGTTTCATATCCAGGTGCTTTGAGTTAAAAAGACAAAAATTCAGCGCTTGGGCTTTTGACTACCAAATGATATGCTCAATAACTCAACAGTGCTAATTGTCCTTCCCAAAATGACTTTCTTTGCCCAATAAATGAGGATTACTTTGTCATGATAGTGTATCATCTGATATACTTTGAAAAGACGAAAGGTGACGAAAGATATCCGCCTGGAGTCTCGTTGATGGCGATCCTCTGATTAGAAGCTTGGTGGTCATGCAAGAAATCAATAATATCTTGAAAAAAAAAAAATTCTGTCCTCGCCCAGGATTGAACGCGCGACGTCTAAAATTGGTAGTATGCCTTCATCAAAACGTTCTGCCATTTTGAATGCCAAAATGGCAATATCGTTTAGTGTGTTCTCACCACCCGCAACCAGTAAGTTCTTTCACACTCCAGTCCGAGCCTCAACCTTCAACTTTGGACAAAAACATCAATCCAGAACAAATGGAAAAAGAGAATTTTGAAAGAGGTGCATGAAGATAGTTAGCTACCTCCGAAGTAATCTCTTTTAAGGATCAGCGCCAGACGACTCTAGGTAGCGTTGTAGAACACAACGCCCCCGGCACCAGATGAACACACCCTGCGACGCTGTAATCGCCCGCATCTCATGCCGGAGCCTCCGCCCGTACTCCACTCTGATACTGCGGACGTTTTTGAGGACGGCATTTCAAGCGTATACCCAATGAAATTCGAGGGGCCTGGACCACTCGACTATCTTGGGGGGGAACCTCACTGGCTCCTGATTTTGTTTCCTCATAAGCCCCCCTGTCTTCTTAGTATCGTTAGACTGCCTTTTGGTCAAATTGTGTTCTCCATCCCCAACATTACTAGTGTTGTACAAGGTGTCTACAATACCGAAGCAGCTACCGACTTATCTTGGTCTTGTTACTTGATTTGATTTTATCTTGCCTCTTTCCCACAAAACGTTTTTTTACCAACAAAAATCACTGCTGCCACAACCTGTCAGTTTTCCTGCTTTACCTCCATCCCAATCGCAGGCGGACGCCTAACGTGCGGAAATATACCCGGTCATCATCACGTGGGAATTATCAATCAGATAAGATGTGTGATGCCCACGGCCCCATTTGCGACTTCAGACACAATACTATTGTCCCAGTCAGGAAATTTGGTTTGATTTTTCTAGCTCATGTAAACTTCTCTAAGTATCACACATGCTGTCCACCCATTTTCTTCGCCATCCCGCCTGTCCTTGGTAATAGATACCCCAGGCCCATTTTCTCCTTTTCCTACGGGGCCACACAGTGGATCCCCAGCGTCTTGAATCTGATTGCCGAAGTCCGGAGTTTTTTCCTCCACCTCTCCCATCCCGACAGGCATCCAGCGCCGACCGCAATCATGTTGCACTCGGCCTGGTTGATAGTCTTCCTGACCCACTGGGTTTCGGGAAACTTCGTGCCTGTCGATGAGCGATGTGTCGTTGCCATTTTTTCCGCGTACAACTATGTCACTTTCGCGGGCCTTCCCGCGAAGGGAATGTGGGCAACTCGATGTCAGAATCCGCTACAGGTGACCTCGATTTATGCCGCCAGTGAAGTCTACTGCACCGAAATCGATCGCGTCGCTGGCTTGACGGAGCTCAAAGCGGAGTGTGAAGAGTTTGGCCACTGCGAACTATTATCGAGAGATGATGTGGCAGTCAACCTGACTGAAGATGCCATCCGGAATATGCGAACCATCAATTATCTCGAAGTTCCCCGGGATGAGGTCATGGATACCCCAGTTTTGATTTCTTCTTCATACTTTGACCGAATGTTCAAAACTATTGTACGTTCGTCCTAGGCCGAGACACAGTCTGAAGAATGACTAACTCATATCTTTCAAGGACTCATGGAATTTCGAGGTTTGGTCACACCACGCATTTAGGTGAGTCTAGCCTCTATTGCTTAGCCAGATGCTTAAAAAGCAATCTCGACATTGACAGAAGTAGCTATGCAGGTTACGTTTACTGGGGCGGGATTCTATTTCTTGGGATTCTCTCCCGATTCATCGGCTGGATCATGAGTTCTCGTGGACATGATACTGAACACGAGATCGAATCGAACACATACCCTCTCGTCCCCAAGCACTCCGCGCCATTTTGGGTCAGAAGTCTCAGCTATTGGATAGAAACCCATTTGTACGTGTCAACGCCACTGGGTAAAAGCCAGGAAATCCTTACCTGTACCTTCTCAAATCGAGCAGAGGCTTTAGCAGTCGCGGGATTCTGGATAATGAGCGTCGCTTTGAGCTTTTTGGCTTATGATGCATTCGAAGGGAATCTCTAGTATGTGTGCAAGCTCTGCGTATGGCGAAACTCAAGACTGATTGACATGCGGTAGCTGGCCTAACCAATTAGATCAAATTTTACGGTATTCTGCAGATCGAACGGGTATCATGTCATTTGCGAATTTACCTCTGCTATGGTTATTCGGGGGCCGCAACAATATCCTAATTTGGGCGACAAATTGGAGCTTTGCAACATTCAATATTTTCCATCGCCATGTTGCTCGGGTGGCTACTTTGCAGGCTGTCGCCCACTCGGTAATCTACGTCGTCATCTATGCTCGAGGTGAGTTGATCCCATATTTCCGTAGTTCAAACTGACAAAACTGAACTCTACAGCTGGCAAGTGGTGGAAGTTTCTGACCAAAATGTACATATTGTGGGGACTATTAGTAAGAAGATTATAGCAGAGGCGTATTGCGATTATCGAATGCTAATCAAAGTCCAGGGAACGGTGGTCATGGTTCTGCTGCTGGTTAGCTCTTTGGACCGAATCCGTATTTCATCTTACGAGTTTTTCCTTATTACCCATATTTTTCTGTCCGTGTTAACTCTTATCGGTTGCTTCTAGTAAGTTTTCTTCTGCAAGAGAATATCACAGTCTGAAACGACTAATCTTTTAGCCACACAATTGTGTTTGAGGGAAATGAGTACTGGCAGTATTTATGGCCCTCGGTAGGCATATGGACATTCGACCGACTTCTACGTATCGTACGGATTGTCTATTGCAACCTCAACGTGAATTTCTTTCGACAAAGTCGGATCAGCTCTTCATCTAGTTGGATGACCTACGACGAAGTGGCAGATGTCATCAGACTAGAAATATCCATGAGAACGCCGTTGTTCAAGCTTAATCCCGGTGATTATCTGTTTCTTTATCAGCCTTTACGATGGACTGGATGGGAGAGTCACCCGTTCACCGTTGGCGCTTGGATGCAAAATGCCAATCATTCACCATCAAATTCTTCTTTCACCCAAACAACAGACGCTTTTCCCGATGCGTCTCATCTTCCCCTTCTTGCCGATTCGGGGACCGATAACGATGGGCGAGACTTATCTGATGAGACTTTCAAGGCGAGCTCTGATCGCTCAGGTATAACAATGACTTTCTGGATCCGCCCGTATAATGGCTGGACCCAAGAATTACGCCGGCAATGCTTAAAGTCTAAATCACAGCCGGTCAAAACAACTATACTTATTGAGGGGCCTTATGGTCATCAGATCCCAGTCTGGAACTATGACTCAATGCTGATGATTGTCGGTGGAACAGGAATAGCTTCGGCTGTTCCGTATCTTCACGACCATCTCCGCCGATCAACAGATGGTGACAACAATAGAAGCAAAGATAGAACACGCCTTCAGGACATCGAGCTGATATGGACTACAAAGCAGACGGCTTTTATTGGGAATGTTGCTCACCGAGAGCTAAATCCACTTCTCGATCGCCCTGATTTCAAGGCATCTTTTTACTCTACGGGGGATCTTGCCTATTCACCTCGTAACCTTGACGATCTAGGATGCAGCATCACCCCTGAACGCCCCAATTTACGATCTATCATCATGAGTCGTGCATGTGATGCCTCTTCGGCTGGGACATCGCTAATGATCTTCGTCTGTGGCCCTTCCAGCATGGCCAATGAAGCTCGGAAAGCCACCCAGTTGGCCATGCAGCATGGCTATCGAGGCCTCAAGTACACAGAAGACTCTTTCACTTGGTAGAAAGGTATCAATTGAACCGTACGATGGAATTCGGATTCAGAGACTGTCACCCTACACCTGCCAACACTGCCTAGAAAGTGGCAGTGATCAGAACAGCATGGAACGCCAAGCAATGAGATAACGATATCAGAGATACATCCCATATACTAGAGACATTTTAAAAAGCTGCCAACTCTTTTAGCGCGTTTATAAACTTTATATAGAAAACGTTACAAATCAATGCCGCGGCAAAATATTTTGTTTCTATGCTGGACACACATACCACTAGTAGGATATGGCCGCGTGTGACTACCGCTACAGGCAGGCGCTAAGTACACAAAACGTCTGAAGAAGAAGTGTCCCTCCCTGGGACAAAAAATCATTACCAGAACCTAATTATATCTTGCTTCAACGCATAAATGAATGAACACCCGCTTAGAACTCGCTATAACACTTGTGATTTAATTTCTCTTCTTTCGTGGGTCAAGGCTTCTAGACAATCAGTGACTTCCCCCACGCTCTCTTGGCAGGGGGATTTACCAGATACCACTTGCCATGCATATTTCGTGCCGGAAAATTTTAACTAGCACAAGATACTGCTATTCACTTGGCCCACGGCGATTCTCCGTCATGTCCACAAGCGGAAGGAGAAGGGCTGGAATGCAAGGGGGACCCGGATTGAAATGGATAAATTCCCTCCCCCCTCCAAAGTCAAAGGACTTTTTATTCGAGTCTCGAAAATAGTACAACATTAATTTGAACAGGTGAACTAGAAGAGCACTGGCGATCTTGTATCGGCTTATCGATAATCTTCCCCGCTGCCCCCGCACGGAGTCTCACGACATCCCACTTGACGCGTGGGGGAGGTTCTGCGTGGGATCAGGACTCTTCTTCTATCCTTCTTCTATCACGTTCTCCCCTCCTCTTCTCTCTTGCATATCCCTCAAACATGTCGATTCCTGGCGTTAATCAACCCCCTTACCCGCTCCATGAGTCGGTTCGGGACCTGCTGGACCCCGAGTATGTCGCATTCTACAACAAACATGTCATCAACAACCAGCAGGTGCACTTACAGCCTGTGGCCGCGTCAAGAACTGGTGGTGTCTTGATTCCTGGCGCGGGGCCAATGCTCGAGGTGGGAAGGACTGAAGATTTCACCGTTCAACGACGGGAGACTGAGGGTCCTCCTGTGCCCATTCGTATCTTTACGCCAAAGGGCGAGGCGCCCGCCGGAGGATGGCCAGTTATGCTATATTTCCATGGAGGTGGCTGGGTGCTTGGGAATATTGATACCGAGAATGTCGTGTGCTCGAATCTCTGCATCCGTGGCAACTGCGTCGTAGTGACAGTTGATTATCGGTGAGTCTTTTTTGTCCCCCCCTCAATTTGCACTCCGACAGCAAAGATATCCCAGGCTCATGCTTCTTTAGTCTGGCTCCTGAAGCTCCATGGCCGGCAGCGGTTCACGATTGCTGGGAAGCGTTGCTGTGGCTCGTCTCCGAGGGCCCTGCTACCCTTTCAATAAACAAGGCAAAGATCGCTACTGGTGGATCTTCTGCAGGTGGAAACCTGGCTTCTATCATGACTCACAAGGCCTTGACACTGTCGCCTCCAGTGCACTTCTCTGCTCAACTTCTCTCGGTCCCCGTCACTGACAACATGGCCACCGTGGAGAACAACGAGTCATATCGCCGATATGAACGCACCCCAGCCTTACCAGCACCAAAGATGATCTGGTACCGGGATCATTATTTGCCAAACCACGCGGATCGTACGAATCCAGAAGCCAGTCCGCTTTATTTCTCCGGTGACTGGTCAAAATTGCCTCCTGCATTGGTTATGGTGGGCGAATTGGATGTGCTGCGAACTGAAGGTGAGCAGTACGCAGAGAAGTTGCAGAAAGCCGGTGTCCCAGTGAACCTCCAGGTTATGAAAGGAATGCCACATCCCTTTTTGGCTATGGACGGTGCTCTGTCGGAAGGCAAACGATGCATTACGCTCATGTGCGATGCGTTACAAGATGCATTTTGGAAATAGAATATCATTAAGTGCGACGATAGATTATTCCAAAGATTAGACTCCATTCGATTCGCGGTTCCAAATGCATTGTTACATGGGATTAAAACTTTTCAAGATCCATTGAATTTACGATTCCTAGCAGTTCCCTTGATTACTGATCTGGAGTCGCAGCTTAGTAGGATCTAGTTCAGATTGTCGACGCCGGCAAAGACCTCATCGAAACGCATCTCGTTCCATCGCACAAAAGGTTTCAATCCAGCAAACTTCCACACGCCATCTACCTTGCGGTAATAGTGCTCATTGGTGGCATGTCCGTGGCCACGAAGTTTGACCTCTTGCAGGTCTACATCAGTATATACCTGGTGAGCTGCACGAAGCTGATGATGTCCAATAACCTCGGTATCAGAGATCTTCTCCCACCAGGTTTGGCCTAGCAAGTGCTGTGTCTTGATGGTAGGGTCACCCAGGAATCCGGGGTGTGTCACCAGAGACATGTACTTTTCAGCAGGCATATCGTCCCATCTTTGAAGGCCGATCTTTGTGTAGTCCACCTGCGGCTGGTTAGTTCCTGCAGCTAGCAGTATGGAATCCAAGGCTTACAGTGAGGGTTGGAGCAATTATACCGCGTAGACGATCCCAGTCCTGGGAAATATTAGCATTGGTAGCTTTTTCTTGTTCCCCTTCTATCTACAACGATACATACTTTGGCGTCATAGCTATCAGCCCAGTCGAAGACCAACTTTGAGAGCACAAGGTAATCTGCTGTGGTCAGTGAGGCTCTTCGACAGCTCCCTAAACACTTGCTACACACCTTGGAAGCTAATGTCCAGATTTGGCTCAGTTTTCTTTATGGCGGGCGACATGATTTCTTTGTGTGAATACCCTGCAGTATAGCTTGAATTGTCTAGGGAAGCTTAAGAAAGACAGTGTCGCCGAGCTACAATTAACTGCTTTGACTGTGCCAAGGCAGGGGGGAAAGGAGGCTTCCCCCCGAAAGCGGGCCAAAGACAAGTGATTCTTGATATGAAAGAGACAAAAGAATGCAACCGGAACATGACAATACAACCTTGACAAGAGCAGTTTGTATCTCGTCCACAGATGTATTTCCGCATGCGGCAGTCGACCTGCTCGCGTGGCCGTTGATCGATACTCGAAAGAATGTAAATCCTATCCGGATCGAGTGCTAACAACCTGCTTCTTACTTCTACATGTCCCAAAGCGCCCGGGGTGGCCCCTAAAACGGCGAGATTGGTATAACTAATCACGATGGGGGGTCTCTGCCATAAGTCTATCTGTTGCCAAATTTTTTTTTTCGTTCTTCAGACATACAGTTGAACAGCTGGACCCATTCTAAAAGAATTCCAGCACGAGTGATTCAAATCAACGACTTGCACGATGGTCGTTCCCACTACCCCCGTCGCTCCTGGGGAGCTTGCAGGGAAGGTCGCTCTGGTGACTGGCGGCAGCCGAGGAATTGGATCTGGGATCGCATTGGAGCTCGCGAAGAAAGGTGCCTCCGTCGCCATTAACTATGCGCGCGACCCCAAGGCCGCCGAGAAGATGGTGCAAGAGATCGAGGCTGTTGGCGTCCCCGGAGCAGCTTTCCAGGCCAATCTGACCCAGTTGGACGCTATCGAGGACCTTTTCCGCCAGGTCGTCGCCCATTTCGGTCAATTGGACATTGTCGTGTCCAACTCAGGGACAGAGAAGTTTGTTTCGCTGGCTGACACCACGCTGGCCGACTTCAACGAGGTCTTCGACTTGAACACCCGCGCCCAGTTCTTCGTGGCCAAGAACGCCTACGACTACCTGCAGCCTGGCGGCCGCGTGGTGCTTATGTCGTCCATCGCTGCTGGAGTCGGTGTGCCTGGTCACTCTTTGTACGCTGGTAGCAAGAGTGCGGTCGAGGGATTCACTCGCTGCTTTGCTGCGGACTTTGGCAAGAAGCGCTGCACTGTCAACGCCATTGCCCCTGCTGGCGTGAAGAGCGACATGTGGCTGAAGAATTCCTGGCGCTATGCCCCGGGCTGCAACAAAGACTCGTCGCTCGAGGATATCGAGGCGGCCTTGGCCAATGGAAGTCCTCTTAAGCGGTGCGCCGTCCCGGCCGACATTGGTCGTGTTGTGGCATTCCTGTCCAGCCCTGCGGGAGAATGGGTTAACGGTAAGAATGCGAAAGACTCGTCCCCTGGTGTCCAAGAGGAAACTAATGATCTCGTGCAGGCCAGATTATACCCCTCAACGGAGGTGCGAGTATTTAAATGAGACATTCGGTGGCCTTGCTAGACACTCGGCGGTGGTGATTATTATGAATGTGCAATAGGCCATTAATTTAGACACTCTTTGATACAACGGATATACCTCACCAACTCAATTGAAATGTATTTCTGAAGAGATATTATTTTTCATAAGCCATTAAAATCGTTTAAATATAATTATTGAACATGACCTCAGAAAGCGTTCGTGGTATTCCAATACGATTGCATTTCGTTATCATGATAGTATTCGTCGGATAAGAGTGCCCGGCGACTCGTCGATTTCGATTATGATCGCGACCGAGATAATAAGAGTGACTAAGATGATCTGGATGGTGTTAGTGGTGACTGGTCCCGATTTTCTCCAAAAGGATGTAACTCACGCAAAACAAAAAAATCCCCACAGAGTTCAATTCCCATCCGCCGGCGTGCACCTTGCCCCTGGAGATGGCACTTTGCTGCCTCCAAAACCGATATGCGCCGATCAACGCGACCACGACGGCGACCCCGTGGCAGGTGACAGCCAGCGGAACGCCCACTTCGTAAAATTTCAGTCTGTCCTCCGTTGTGGGGGATCGTTGGAGGCGGAATAACTGTGCGATCACCACCCCTTGCATCGCAATCACCACCGAGGTTCGGATGTAGGCCAAGAATGTTCGCTCCAATGCTATGTTCCTTGTCAATCGCGCCTTCAAACACTTTTTCTCTGTCTTCCAATCACCTACCCAAGTGGTCTCGATTGCTTTTTTGCGGCACGGTCAAGGTGACATGATGGGTCCAGAATCGACAGAATCTCCGCCATGGCCCCGAGGCATTGCGCGTAGAGCTCTGGACTGTGGTGCGCGAGACTGTCCGACGAGTTGTGATGCGATATTCGTCGCCCGAGGAAGCTGATGGCGAGGTGTATTCGAGTTCGTCATCCTCGCGTGTCTGGATCCGGTGGAGTTCCACCGCTTCGCGATCATCCACTTGCTGGCGATCCACCCCCTGGGGAAGCCCGGGGGAGTCCCTCACGATTGCCGCCGAGGGCCGCTCGAGCGAGGACATGTTGGGGACGCCTTATGTCGTGGGAAACGTGTTCCTAGGCCTGCTGGATCTCATGGCAGGGAAAACTCGGTCTTGTCTGAACGCATCTTCCGGATCGGTTCGAGCCGACAAGGGCCCGGCTCATTGCCCCGCACAACCGGGGTCCTGGGCTTGGAATGGCTTCATCTTGGAATTGATGGGAAGGAGGGCAAGAGGGACGAGACGCGTCTGAAGTGTCTCTGGCGCTCGCCTGATGTCGTTCAGGGCGTTTCTGGCGTTGGTCCAGCGAGAGCCCGCTGCCAGGGCCTCTGTGGCCAATCACAGGGCGGTTCTGGATGGCATCATCTCAGCTCTGGATGTTGACATTCAACACCAATGAGAGCGCCGGATTGCTACGAGCTACGGAGTCCACTGGGCGAATTGCGTTGGACTTGGGTTGTAATTGGATTGGAATTGGATTACAATTGGATTACAATTGTACTGCAATTGTGCTGTGACTGCGCTGCAATTCGGTCTTGGTGGATTATGCCTGAGGCCACAGCAATGGTCCCCGTGGTACATAACAAGTCGTGTCTCCATGTACACTAATTTCCCATATCGTAAGGGACACCGGGTACAGTGCCCAAGATCAAGTCGTTCTTCCATCCTTCCGTGATTCGCGACCTGCTATCTTCAGAACAAGGCCAGCTCCTTCCGCTATCTGTTTAGGTTTCCCAACCCCTCGTGTCATGTAGTATCGACGATGCTCAGAGCGCAAAACGTAAGAGCCCGATAGGCGCAAAGCCCCCTAAGCCCAAACGGGGATACTGGTCCCGACTGGCGATGTCGTTGCGCAGGTCACGTTGGCTGTGGCAGCTGGATCTGATTACCACGATGGGATATCATGGACACGCAGATCGGCCAGTGATGCAATGATCCCAGATCAAGGTCTTCCCCAGATTGGGGGGTCTGGAGGGGAACTCGACTCTGGCCTGGGGGACGGACGCGGGTGGAGACATACTTAGCGAAGAGGGAAAAAAAAAAGGCCTCGGGTAGAAAGGGAGCATTTAAGACCCCATCGCAATCCGGTTCCTGGTTCTATTCCCGCTTTTCGCACCTCCTGAACTTCGGAAGTTGAGACTCGAGAACCTCCTCCAGCTCTAGATAATATGCACGGTGCTGCATAGACGCTCTGTCTTCTCCACTTCCCCCCACAGCTCCTTCATCTTCCCCCCCCCCACCGCCATGAATGCTGACCATGGCGAGCCTGACGATTTGCAGGCATTGGCTCGTCTGGGCAAGAAGCAGGTGCTGAAGCGCCGCTTTGGCTTCTTCTCCATTGTGGGCTTTGCGATGGCCGAGCTGATCACTTGGGAAACCGTGCTGACCCTCTTCTCGCAAGCCTTTGAGAACGGGGGCCCAGCAGGCGCTTTTTTTGGATACATTATCGCCTGTCTGTCCACCTTGTCCGTCTACACCGTTATCGCCGAACTGGCCTCCATGGCCCCTATCGCTGGAGGACAATACTACTGGGTATATATGCTGGCCCCCATGCGCTGGAAGAAAGTATCCAGTTATCTGATTGGATGGCTCACCTCCTTAGCTTGGATCGCGACAATCGCTACCGAGACAATCTTCCTGGGCACCATGATCGAGGGTCTCATTACCTTGAACAACATATCATTTGTGCAGCAGCGATGGCAAAATACCCTTTTGGCCTGGGCCAGTGTTGCGGGCACTTTCTTCATCAACGTGGTAATTCCAAATATCCTTCCACGGTTTGAGATTGCGATCTTGGTACTACATTTATCAGGTTTCGTGGCCATCATGGCCACTCTGCTCGCATTGGCACCAAAGAAGTCCGCGGATTTCGTTTTCCACACGTCGCTAAATGAAGGCGGCTGGCCCACCCAAGGTCTGTCGTACTGTGTTGGCTTCATCGGAAACATTGCGACTTTTGTCGGTGCTGACGCCAGTGTTCATATGGCGGAAGAGGTTTCCAACGCAGCCACTGTCATTCCTCAGGCAATTATCACAGGCATGTCGCTGAACAGTCTTCTGGGCTTGGCGATGATGATCACGGTGCTTTTCTGCCTGGGGAATGTTGACTCCGTCCTGAACTCAAAGACAGGGTTCGCCTTTATTCAAATCTTCTATGACACTACATCGTCATATGCGGGAGCTTCATTCATGACAGCCATCATTATGGTACTCACCATGGCCTGCTCAACAGGTATCACCGCTACAGCGTCCCGTATGACTTGGTCTTTTGCGCGCGACGAGGGTCTGCCATTCTCTCGATATCTGAAGCGCGTACACAAGACCAGCAAAGTCCCTATCATAGCTGTCTCCGTAGTTTGCGGATTTGCATGTGCCCTGACTCTGATCTACATTGGGTCCACAACCGCCTTTAACGACGTGATCTCCCTGACGGTCACCGGCTTCTATAGCACCTACTTCCTCCCAAGCGCGTTCCTTCTCTACCATCGCATCAAAGGCGACGTTCTCCCCCATGGCACCGTGCTCGACGCTCTCCCGGCTTCCACCGCTAGCAACACTCCCAGTACCCAGGAAAAGCCCGCTGCCCTAGTGCGCCCTAAGAGCCCCAGTAAAGAGACCCCAGCTGGCCAAGCTCCCAATACTAGCCCCGAACGCAACACCTCGGAAGAAAAGCCTAAGCGCCCCATGGAATTCGAAATCGCTCAAGCTCCCCTGATCTGGGGGCCATGGAAAGTTCCCGGCATCTTTGGTACTCTTAACAATGCATACGCTTGTGTGTATATGCTCTTTGTCATCTTCTGGAGTGTCTGGCCCCCAGAGACCCCGGTCGATTATTCCACTATGAACTACAGTATTGTGGTCACTGCGGGTGTTTTGATCTTGAGTGGGATCTGGTACCTTGTCAGAGCTCGAAAGGACTACTGCGGTCCGCTTATTGATGATGAGGTTGCAGAGATTATGCACCTTACTCCCGGTGCAGCTAAACCGATCTGATTATTTTCTTTTTTCTTATTGGTTTGTTTCTTTCTTTCCTTCTTTTTTTTTTTCAGGACGGTCAACTTATACAATGACCTTTCGCCTGGATATGTCTGCCAAGTACGAAGGACGTGGAGTGATGTATCTTAAACTGTATAGAAAAATACCCCCAATCGAAGCTTTTTTGGTTTTCATGTCCCTCTCGGAAATGTATTGGGTCTTGTAGTTTCGTATTAATAGATTCGTGCTCTTCGGTAATTATGTACCGCGACAATTCCAGGGGCCTAGGGGGGCCACATGGCGAAGACTGAACCCTACACATCCCTCTAATAATAGGCGAGATGCAACCGAATATTTGAATTTTCATTTCAAAATTCACTAGTGAAGGGTAACGACTTTCGGAGACCTCTTATTATGTCGAAATAGAATGCTACTACCATAAGAATCATTCAATCAGTCTGCCTCCATGGCCTCCTCATGTTGCATAGCGATGCGAGTCATGGTGTCTCGTGCTGCAATCTTGGCTTTGCGCATGTCCTCCTCTGTCTCAGTTGTGTGGGAATCCTTGTCGTCTAGACTGTTCGAGTTCCCATTGGTCGTCTGTTTCTCGCCATTATTGTTTTGGTCGTGCCCATTTTTAAAGTGGGCGTTGTCCCTACCCAGGTGCCCATTCATGTCGTTGGTGTCTGATCCCACTTTGGACTCTGCAGGAAAGCTCCGCCGAGACCGGCTGCGGCGGCGAGTGCGCATGTCTTCTTTGCTTGCTTCCTGTGACTGACCGAATTTTGATTTTCGAGAAACTCCATTTTCGTTTGGTGTTTCAACTGCGGGCGCTGATGCAGTATTTGGGCGTGGAAGATTCTGAGCATTTGGCGGATGGCTCACGGATTTCCTGGGCCGGCCAGGTCGTCGCTTCTCAGAAATCCGAGGCTCTGACAAGGTACTTCCATTCCCAAGACGAAGTCTTTTTGCTGGACTTTGATCCGGGTGGAGATCTCGATCAGTGTGCAAACTTCGATCTTCGAGATTGGGATCTGTTTGAGGATTTGGAGTTATAGACCTTGCTCGTTGCTGAGCTGCATGAGAAGGTCGAGGAGCATCTTTGATCAAGAATGTATCGGCACGGCTTGGGAAATCATTGATGGAGAGATCGTCCTCCTCGTCGTCTTCCCCGCCAAACGAATCAGGGACTGGATGAATATTTCCGCTTGGGAAGGCGTCGGGCCATGCGCGCTTTCGCCCAGCTTGAACTGACTCTGGGCTTCGAACAGGAACTGCACCATCCATCACAGACAGATTCTCTGGGCTTCCCGGCTTGCGATCCTCCATGAACCGATTCTTAAACTTCAAGGCTTCAATTTCCAACTTTAATTTCTCAATCTCCTCGGATTTTGACTTCAGCTCTTTCAGTACGGTGGCAATCATGTCGATTCCGGGCTCATTCACGATTCTACTGTCTCCCATGTGATGCGTTGGGCCATTCAGTTCGATTCGGAGAGCATTGAATGAAAGTTTCAAATCCGTCATTGTATCCTGCAAGTGGTTTACCGAGCTCGAGATCTGGTCGATACTACGACCTTGATGGTGCATTTCTTGCTGCATCGATGGCGCTAACGAGGTCAAATTGTCAGCTCCAGAAGGCACTAACGCTGCGTCTCGGCCAGGGGTTCTACGTTCGCGATGGTAGGGTTCTTTTGGAATTGCGCGCTGTCGTTCGAGGGCGGATTCGGTGAAGATAGGCTCCGCAGTCTTCATGGTGACGACCTCGCGAAAGGATATTTTGGTCATTTTCCAGAGTATATTTGGACTGGACGTCCAGGTTAGCACATCGTAAATATTTCCCTCAGGCGCGCGAGCTCCTTTGGGTCCAGGAAACTTACCCGTTGTCCAGCATACACACGACTCCTAATTTTTGCTGACATAGTTTGCATGAGACTTCCTGGATGATGCGCCCACGAAGAATAATCATGTCCGAAGTCTGTGGAATCTGTCTCCTGTCTGATGAGACCGATATGCGTTGCAGGTTTACACTCTGCCATCCCGCGGGGATCGAATAGGTGTTTGACAGCTTAGCCCATTCATTCTCCAGCGCAGCCAGCGAGCTAGAGCATCGCAGACACTGGCTGAGAATGGCTGGCCTAGTCAGGCTGGCAAGATCCATGGTCTGTTGCGCAGCAGGCACGTTGCCAGTGGAAACGAAGAAGCAAGTTTCCCGAACGCGGGCTGGACCCGCACCTGGGTTAGATGCGCTGAGTCAGCGGTCCAGACTCTGGATCAACAAAAGCCCGTCCTGGGTTGCGACCTCCAGATCTCAATGTTTGTGTGCACTAGTCGTTAAGTTTTGTATCGTCTCTTCTGACTGGCTAGGTAGTAGTTAATTCATTTATCGCATGTATCAAGTTCCTCTATCCATTTTCAGAAACATTGAAGTGGATATTAGGGCATACCCGCGAGTCCGCGACCATATATATACATTTCTCTAGTACCGCGTTTGCCTCAGCCACCAGAAGCTGCTTTAGCCTGGAAAGAACATCCAAGGTTGGAACGTCCACTAGTAATAATCCAGCCCTGGAGATTTCAAGGCTGAAACCTCATATCTACCAACCTTGGAAGATAGGTGCAGATGGTGATTTTTGGACGATAGCTTCAAAGTGGTCCGCGCATCTCCCGCCGCGGAGTTTGATGTGGGGTCAAAGGAGATAGATTATCGCAGCTTCCGCGCATTCCTCCCCTCATCCTATATGTGGCCCAACCTTCAAACCTTGGAAGGTATTTCTTGCTGCTTTTCGCGCCTATTTCGAATCCTCTCTCCTCTCGCGTCCGAACCTGGAACCTTCCGCCGCATAAATCTGGCTCTTTCCAAGGTTCCAAGATCCGTTTGCCTCCGCGACATTCAGTCGCGTCACCATCCCGCTCACCCATCCCGCTCAACGCTCCTCACACCAGTTTAAATCGTCAGTCAAGATGAATACAGACGGCCGCTCCCTCCGTATACTACCTAAGCTCGATTCCAAAACGCCGCACAACTTCACCCCCCCGATTAAAAAGATTCACGAATCGCACGATGTCTCGGCCTTCCTGGTCTCCAAAGCGTACACAGATATCATGACTTTTATCCTTCAACTAAATCGATCCATGTTCCCTTCAAAAACCGCAAATGATGGAGTGCAGACTTGGCCAATTCACTCTGATGCTGTTCAGTTCTCTGCGTCAGTTCGCCAGCTTCAAGGACTGCTCAGTAAACTAGAGGAACTCATCCAAGAGGTCCCACCGGATAGTGGCCCTCGCAGATTTGGGAACATTAGCTTCCGGAAATGGCACGAAGTGCTTGCGGACCGAGCATCTGATTTACTCCGCGAGTTTATACCGGCAGAACTTTTGCAATCGCGTTCCATTGATCCTGAAGGCCCGCCAGCCGAGGTAGAATTGAAAGCATACTTTCTGGGCAGTTGGGGAAGCGGGCAGAGGTTAGACTACGGGACTGGCCACGAGCTCAATTTTCTGGCATTTTTGGCCTCTATCTGGAAGCTTGGTGGGTTTCCCGAGTCCGAAGATGGAGTTGAAGAGAGGGCGATCGTGCTTGGGGTAATTGAGCCGTGAGTTCTGACCTACCTCTTGGGCTGAATATCACACTTACATTAAAACCAGGTATCTTGAGCTTGTGAGAAAATTGATCAAAACGTACACCCTTGAACCTGCCGGATCGCACGGGGTTTGGGGTCTCGATGATCACTCATTTGTTCCGTACATCTTCGGTTCCGCTCAACTCTCTCCAGCAATCAACGCTACGGACTTGACCCCGGAGGAAGGTTCATTGCCAGGTGCGCCGGATCCCGGTGAAGTAGCAAAATCCGCTTGCGTTGAGAGAGAGAGAAGAGCCAATCTTTATTTCTCAGCCATTGGGTTTATCTATGACGTGAAGAAAGGGCCATTCTGGGAACACAGTCCTATGCTCTATGATATTTCAGGCATTCGCGCAGGGTGGGGTAAAATCAACAAGGTGAGCAAGATTAAATTGATCATGAATTTTATTCCCCTGCATTTAGCTAACACCCTCTAGGGTATGGTCAAAATGTACAACGCCGAGGTCTTGTCAAAGTTCCCTGTTGTACAGCATTTCCCGTTCGGTTCTCTATTCAGCTGGGAACGCGACCCTAACGCCATTGCACCTGCCACGACGGCCCACTCAACGTCTGGCCCACAAGCACGTCCGGTCCAACCTGATATCGGAGCATCATCGGCCAGCGTCCGACCAAATGTGGAAGCGAGTACAAGAGTGCCATGGGCATCTATCGAGCCCAGTTCCAGAGCTCGTCCGACAACAGATCGACATGGCTCTCCCGCTGCCTTGCCAACTCCAGGTCCCATGGCGCCCACAAGAGCCCCCTGGGCAGCGGCGTCTGGTCGTTCACCACCAGGGGTAGACGGGCCTACAAAAGCCCCATGGGCTAAATGAAATTTATGAAATACTATACCCAGTTTAGAGTAATCTGAGCATGTTATGTACATCATCTATCATTTGTATTTGAACGTACTTTCCCATGTACATTTTTGCATATGTTTTAAATGCATATGACATGGCATGTACAACGAACGATTAAAAAGCAGATCCAACGCCTTTCTGGGGTATCAAATTAAAATACAGATTTGACTCGTACAGCTCGTGCTCCGCGCTCCTTCACTCTGAATCAGAAGCATAACTCACTAAGGCGGAAGATTGTGCTAGGGATGCGTCTTTCCCTTCATCAGATTGCCTTGAGGGGGAATGTTTTGTGTTAGAAACGCCCACGGTCTTTGGGACGCTGGCAGTTTTCTTCCTTTTCAGACCAGTCTTCCATATATCCTGGTATTCTGTAGGATCATTCAAAAATGGATCTACGACTGCACGTGTATTCCCGGTCAATTCATGTCGCAATGAGATTCTGCGCCCTGTGGCTGCATCAGCTGTCCTTGTCCTCCCTCTAGAACTTCTCCCCTTGTTGCTACCCTTGGCACCCAGAACAACTCTCTCGTTCTGACGTTCAAACATGGGTTTCAATCGTGTGGCCTGTGAAGCCCGTGTATCGACCAAGCTCTCGTTGTTTCCAAAATCGACTAACCCGGCTCTCTGACGATCCTCTTCTATTTCGTCAGCAAGTTCAATTCCAAGGCTCATCTTTTCCTTGAGGGCTTCTCGATTGGCATCGAGCTTCTCTAGCCCTTTCCTCTCCGTCCGAAAAGTTTTTCGTAGGCGTTTCGACTGCGCGTACGGATCATCCCAGTCTCGCGCTTGACGCTCTTGAAGCTCCAAGATGCGCCCGCTCTCTGTTCGGGCCCGTTGCTTATCTTCCACTTTCCCTTCAAGTTTCGCAAATGGGTCCTTTTCTGCTGGGTCCTGACCCTGGCCCGGTAATCGAATAGCTATTTCCCCCGGCTGCAGCTCCTTGTTGTCCCCAGTATCGCGTTTCCGACCCCCCTCATGCACTACATATGCTGTGTTCGCCGGATCTGTACGTATCTCGATCCAGCCGCCGCAGACCGTATGTTTAAGTCGAAAGCTGTAGATTGGGGTCGAGTAGTAGTTCCCGATTTTCTTTTTCTCCGCATTGAACCGGACACCCTGACCGATGATGGTCTCGTGTGGCTTGCAATTCGTGCACCATACAGCAAATGGCATTTCGAAGCGCACTATCAGTGCACCTTTTGTTTGGAGGTGGCGGGCGCGTGCGCCGAGCGGATGCTTGCCGGCGAGCTTGTTGCCAGAGATGACGCATTCCTGGTCCGGGGGGACATACCTGCGATGGTGTCAGTATCAGCGCGCGCAGTCGGACTTGGAGCCAGCTGTAGGTGTTCTGTACCGTCCCATGTCTTATACAGTAGTTAGCCGAGTGGTCGCACCTCGTGGGGTTTGGGGGGACTCACTAAAACCTTGCATCTTGCCCGCGGTCGCCGGTCGCTTCACGCCGGTCTTGGGCGTGAGCACGATGTGAGAATGAGAATGAAGAGTTTCAAGCGCCGGTTGTGAGGCTTTCAGGCTTAGCGTCGCGGAGAGCCCCGAGTCCAAGAGGGTCCCGGAGTTTAAGCGGTGGCCTCGGGCTTAACAAAGGTCGCCGCTCCACCGCCTTTGGCCAAAAACCTGATCGCTCCGGTTCCCACACGGCCCGTCCAATGGCGGTTCCTGTGGAGTCAGCAATGCAGGGCGAGTCTATTCAACCCCGAATCGGCCGAGAAGCTCCCCCGCAACATTTCTCTCCCCGGCCTCCATTAGCCCGAGGTCTCTTGCAAGATCGAGGCGACTATAACTTGCCCCGTTTCCAGTTCTCTCCTCTGCACTGTCACACCCCATCATGCCTCCAGCCAAACTCACGGGCGCTGCTGTCGCGGCGCACAACTCCAAGGACTCGTGCTGGGTGATCGTGCACGGCAAAGCCTACGACGTCACCGAGTTCCTCCCCGAACACCCCGGTGGCCAGAAAATCATCCTCAAATATGCCGGAAAAGATGCGACCGACGAATTCGATCCAATCCATCCACGAGACACGCTGGACAAGTTTCTCGATCAATCAAAGCATCTCGGTGAGGTGGACATGAACACAGTCGAGCAGGAGGAGAAAACCGCGGAGCCGGGAGAGGCAGAACGCCAGGAGCGCATTAAGCGCATGCCTCCACTATCAGCATGCTACAATTTGTTGGATTTCGAGGCGGTCGCCCGTCAGGTTATGAAGAAGACCGCTTGGGCGTATTATTCCAGCGGAGCGGATGATGAAATTGTACGTGAGAACCATGTTTCTTCTCCCAGCAGCACGATCTAGGGAACTGGATCTACCTTGTCCTGGGTCAGACACCAAAGAATAAAGAGCTGACTTTTTCCAATAGACAATGCGTGAAAACCACACAGCCTTCCACAAGATCTGGTTCCGACCACGAGTGCTCGTGGATGTAGAGCATGTGGACTTCACCACCTCCATGTTAGGCACAAAATGCTCGATTCCCTTCTACGTGACCGCAACAGCGCTCGGCAAACTGGGACACCCAGAGGGCGAGGTGGTTCTTACTCGGGCAGCAAAGAAGCACGATGTGATCCAGATGATCCCGACTCTGGCATCCTGCTCCTTTGACGAGATCGTTGATGCCAAGCAAGGCGACCAGGTCCAGTGGCTGCAACTCTACGTGAACAAGGACCGATCCATTACAAAGAAGATTGTCGAGCATGCCGAGAAGCGTGGCTGTAAGGGGCTGTTCATCACGGTCGATGCACCACAACTTGGACGTCGTGAGAAGGACATGCGGACCAAGTTCGATGATGCTGGGTCCGATGTCCAGTCCGGCGATGATGGTGTGGATCGTTCGCAGGGTGCTGCCCGCGCCATCTCGTCTTTCATCGACCCTGCATTATCGTGGAAGGATATCCCCTGGTTCAAGTCAATTACCAAGATGCCTATTGTCCTGAAGGGTGTACAATGTGTTGAGGATGCCCTCCGCGCTGTCGAGGCCGGCGTGGATGGAATCGTGCTTTCCAATCACGGTGGTAGACAGCTAGATACAGCCCGTTCAGGAATCGAGGTGTTGGCGGAGGTGATGCCGGCTTTGCGAGAGCGTGGATGGGAGAAGCGCATTGAAGTCTTTGTCGATGGTGGTGTGCGTCGTGCTACCGACATTCTCAAGGCACTTTGCTTGGGTGCTAAGGGCATTGGCATTGGCCGTCCCTTCCTCTTTGCCATGTCCTCGTATGGCCAGGACGGTGTCGAGCGCGCCATGCAGTTGTTGAAGGATGAGATGGAGATGAACATGCGTTTGATCGGTGCCACTTGTGTCGAAGACCTGAACCCCAGTCTCCTGGACACACGTGGGCTCCTGGCTGGCCACTCCGGTGTCGTGCCCACTGATAGCCTTGGCCTTCATGCTTATGATCCGCTTGAGGCGCCGCGGTTCAATGAGAAGCCTAAGTTGTAAATATAAAAGGAATGTTCCGGGCGCAAATTTTTTTTTTTTTATATATATAAGATTCGGGCTTATTGACTTTTGGCCTGTTCAGGTTGTGCGAGATGAATTACCATAGACCCTGTATCTATATTCCATGGGACTTGAGGTTATATAAGAGACAAATAACAGAACTGTTGAAATATCTCATATTGTATCAGCACCGAAGTCTAGATTTATACCTTTTGTCTCCGCTCCTTTGCCTTCCCTGTAACCACGACAAGGACTTGTAGTCGATATACTTATCATGTGATTGCGTGTATATCAAGTCACGTGGAGATATGATAGCGGGCACAGAAGTCCCGCATCGGGGCTGCTTCTACGATCAGACTCGCTCTCTATAATCTCACCAAGACCGGCATGACCCTGCGCCTAACTTCTGCTCCCGTATCAGGCGTCCAAAAACGAAGTTCTACCAAACCCCCCGTCTCTCGATCCCGCTCTTCCCCATTTGCCGCCCATGCTCGCCGCAAACCCAATGCTGCCGCGCCCGGCAGCTTGAAAGCCGTCAGCCTAGACGATCCTCTCCCCGATTTAGGCAGAACGAACTACATATCTGAGACCGCATCTGTGAAAGGCGTGGTTCAGGCTATTCAATATATCCGAAATGGGATGTTTGACGAACTCCCCGCTCGGGCTGGGATGAACAGTACTCGAATCGCCGAGGTTTTAAATTTACGCCGATCGCTTCCTCCACTAGCCTCCGTAGCCCATGTCCATACCTTGCTAGATGCTCCGACACAGGTGGAACGAGAGATTGTCGAATTGGTAAAGTCTGGCCGTATTCGACGTCTCATTGTCCCCGGGCGCGGGAACGATGCGGCAGGGCTGGGCGACTGTTTGGTCCTTGCGGAAGACTGGGATGGGATGATTCGAGCCAGTTCAACTCTGGATGATGCTGTTAAAGGTGTGTTGTCCTTTGTCATGGGCTTGAAAGCGGTTACTGACCAAACCCAGAGAAATTCCTCGACATCCTAAGTCGCATCGGAACTAGCTCTGCTATCTCACAAGGGATCTTCACTCCCGATGAATATAGGGCATTACTTCGCGCCGGCTTTTTGGTGTCCTCTTCTCTACACTCCCAAGGATCCTTGAATATCTCATCTCTCCCCAAGTTACCGGGAACAGCTGTCTCTGCAGCTAGTCGATCCGAAGGCTCGCAATCCGCCGAGTCAAATCATCCAGTGCAAAGCGACGCTCAAGCGCGAGCCGCAACGCTATTCCTGTCACTTCCCAATACTGGTGCCTACCTGCGTCTGCTTGGTGCTGGCCGTGCCCACCTTCTTGCTCTTCTCCGCCGATCCAGTTGTGCCGAGGCACCGTTGGGCCTTCTTAAAGATCGGTGGGACGGGGCAGTTGAGACTGAAAAGAGCTTTCACTTAGCTAAAAGGGCGCGTGGAGAATTTGCAGGTGTTCTACCTGGGAAAACTAAAAAGTGGAAGGAATTATACGGCATGCAATCCCGTTGGGCTATAGAAGAGGCACTAGGTGCTGGGCTGGTTGAATTGTTTGAAACTGGGAGTGTTGGACCTGGTATCCGCTGCTTATAGATTGTTCTGTATCTATTTATTATGAAATTATAATGAATGTACGATTGAAAATGCGAACACACAGAGTGGCACTCCGCCAATGTTGTTGTTGAGGCTGCTGCGGGCCTGATGTACTAACAGCCATTCTTTCGCCCCCCTTCAACTTCTCCTAATGAACCAGCTCAAGGACTTGGCCAGACTCACAATGCCTCTTATTCAGCTAGAACCTCATCTTTTCACCTCACTCCCATGCCATCCATCATTTCCCGACAACGAGACGCGACC
This sequence comes from Mycosphaerella populi pn0402, assembly GCA_002153405.1. Taxonomy (NCBI): domain Eukaryota; kingdom Fungi; phylum Ascomycota; class Dothideomycetes; order Mycosphaerellales; family Mycosphaerellaceae; genus Mycosphaerella; species Mycosphaerella populi. The sequence continues at coordinate 68,744 of KZ119583.1, forward strand.
AAGGATTGAAGACACGACGCGTTCCGCGTTCCTCGAAGCCCTGGAGTTCCTTAACTCTGCCCCCTCCGCATTCACAGCAGACCCCAAACTCCGTGCCTCGTCGCCCTCAGCCGCCAAAGTAAAGCTATTTCGACAATTGCGCAAGTCAGTAGGGACTGGGCCCAATAGCGCTGCCACAAAATTTAAACCAGAGTTTTGGGTCTGTCGGCAAAGCGAACATGCCAATTCCAGCACAGATGGAACCGCGTCATGGGACGAATTCCAAGAGGGGTTGAGGGCCAATCATGCGGAGCATGAGATGGAATATACCCCAAGTGTCACTAGTGTGGAACGGCTGTTGGAATGGTCAAAGGAAGAAATTGGAGAGATAGAAGCTGATGGTGTCAAATTCCATGATGTAGATGCTGAAGGTAGGCTACCAGACCACTTCTACAAATGATGCATTTCTGACTTGCAATGGGCTAGTCAATTTGATCACCCACTCGTTTCACCCAGGTATCCTTATCTCGCCTCGCAGCTTCATTTCATTCACTATATCCGCTGCATATAGCCACGACTCTACCTCCGGAGCTGAGGCATCTGGCAAGTCCCCATTGCAAGGCTTCATTACGATTCAAATTCCTCTCCGCTCAGACCTAAAATCAACACCAACGACATTGCATGAAAGGATTGTCTCTTTGGTCCCCCGTCGCGCGGTATTCGGCAATTATGCTAGTGTCGAGCGAGTTGCTTTGTTATCTAGTCAAAGCGCAGCTGCGCCGTCTACAATCGAGTCTGATGTTGGTAGTGATGGTACTCATGTCCAGTGGACTATGGCAACAACCTCCGATGCAGGGGGCTCTATTCCTCAGTGGGTGCAAAGAAGCTGGACGCTAGGAGGGGTACCTCGCGCTGTTGTTGCGGATGTTGGTTTATTCATTGGATGGGTTAAGGGGCGGAGGAGTCATCCCCAGTGAACTGTATGGCTATCTCTCTTCATATGGAAGCTCTGCCAAAGCAGACCTTTAGGGTTCCTCCTATAACTTCTTTCTGAAGGTATGTCTTCGTTGGCCCTTTATCGAAACCTACGCAACATTCGCCATTCGTAGATCGAGGGCATCGAGTACACACATTTTCCCTGAACAATGTTCGGTTGATAGACTTCGATCGTTGGGAAGACACCGAAGTATTCCTGACTGGAGTTTCTAAACCAAACCTTGGGGATCATACACCTTGCAACGCAGGTGCTCCGAAGTGACTTCACAAATTGTACGTGATGAGCGAAGTGTTTCCTCTGCTGTCGCATAGTTCTGGCATGTCAGTTAAGGTCTTCATGTCCTTGTGGACTTTGTATTGGGGAAATTGATACTGCGACTCGAACTTGGAAAACGCGCACTCAGTCTTGCATCACCATATTTTCCTGCTTCAACACTTCACCAAATATAGTCTATTTTCAAATGTAAACATGCTGGCCACCAAAAAAAAAAACTATTACATGGCTTGATCTTTACTAGGGAATGCAAGTATTAACGTAGTAGATGAACACTTGGGAAGGTGGCTGCTACTAAGGCCCCACTTCATGCCTACAGATTCGGCGCACATCTTCAGCTTCTCCAACTACCCAGGTACCCTCAACGAACACTCCATGGGGTCAAATTTGATCGGCGACGCTGTTGATCGCGTCCTGCATTCGATGTCAATGGATGCTGTGGACGCTGTCCGTGCTGGGTTTCTCCTCGCTGCTGCCACGGTCTTTTCAGTGAGCATTCCCTCCGCCCTGCGATCGCGTTTCCTCGTCTACGGTCCACGCGCCGATGCCCAGCCAACAACCCCAGCACCACATCGCTCCTCCGGCTTGCTCGATTATCTTACAACATGGCGCGTACCTCATCACCTATTTCGGCAGTTTTATATCGTCTCGTTGGTTTCGTCGGGATTTTGGGCGCTCCAGCTGGTCTATCGAGCATATGCCTTCCAAGCCATTGCGGCGCGTGTCAATGATGAACACAGAAGCCAATCCATGTCCTTGACACAGGTCTTAACATGCTGGATTCTCATGGCGATGCAAGGCGTAAGGCGACTGTGGGAGTGCAAGATCTTTGCCAAGCCCTCCTCGTCGCAGATGTGGGTGCCTCACTGGCTATTGGGACTTGGATTTTACCTTGCGGCGGGAATTGCGATCTGGATTGAAGGGACAGGCGCACTTCTCTCGGAGACTCTGACTATCAACGACCTGAAGATGACGAATGCACCCTCCATGCGCACCTTCTTCTGTGTGCCGTTATTCCTTGTTGCGTCGGGCTTACAGCATGACTGCCACCATTTCCTTTTCACATTAAAAAATTACACACTTCCAGATCATGCTCTGTTCCGCGCAATTGTGTGCCCTCATTATGGGGCGGAGTGTATTATCTACCTTTCCCTTGCGTTGGTTGCCGCTCCACCAGGCCAGATGATTAACAAGACTCTCCTGTCTTGCTTCGCCTTCGTCGCTGTGAACCTGGGCATGACCGCACGAACAACGAAGGAGTGGTATATGAGGAAATTTGACCGCGAGCAGGTCGAGCGACGTTGGCTCATGATACCCTATATTTACTAGAGATTAGACATACGCCCAATAAAAATGATAACAATCATATCATCACATCAAGGGCTATCCCCTTCATCATTGGCTCGGTATACTTGCCTGAACACCGCAATTACTCTCAGAGTCGACTAAACTTGTCTGAATGTCCTAATGGGAGTATATTATCTCAATTCTGACTATTGCGCCGCCAACCCCTCTACGTCATGCCTACATGGTCACCGCTTCATGTTTCCGTGAACACACGCATATGGATCTCATATGTAGGCCTTCCCAAATCTCCCTCACTCTTCTACACCCTCGAGATGCCAGTCGCCCAAATCTCACCCACTCTTCTACGCCTTCGAGATGCCAGTCGAGCCGCGGACTGATCGCCCTGTGGCAATCATTGGTGGAGGTTTTATGGGCCGCCGCATTGGATGTACCTTTGTGGCCTCTGGATACAATGTTCATATCCGGGATATTGCCCCGGAGCCCCTACAAAGCGCTGTAGGGTATATTGACACCCACAAAGAAGAATATTCCATGATGCCGCGCATCAGCAAGGAAAGAGAAGGGGGGAGTGACATGGGCAGTCAGGAGTCCCAATCCTCTATCACTCAAGTTAATCTGGAATCTTACTCGCATGCGCCATTCGGAAATTACAAGACTTTCACAGAAATCCCCCCAGCAGTGTTCAACGCATGGCTTATTATTGAAGCCATACCAGAAAAGCTGGACTGGAAAATTGATCTACTTGCTGAACTCGACGCGAATGCGCCTCCAGACTGCATTATAGGATCGAACAGCTCCTCTTTCAAATCAAGCCTTATGATCTCGAAGGTATCGAACGAGCGCCGGAAAAGGGTTCTGAACATACATACTTCAGTTCTGCCCGCTATCAGAACAGTGGAGCTCATGACAGACGGCGAAACAGACCCTGAGATATTTCCATACCTAGAAGATGTCCTCGGCCAGTGTGGCCTCCTTCCAGTGACCGCCGAGTGTGAATCGACAGGGTGAGTGGAAAACTTTCAACACATGCCAGTCAAGCAGAGATTCTGTCAACTAACCATGATGTATGTGGTATCCATGAATAGTTTCATATTCAATCGTCTTTGGGCTGCTGTCAAGCGCGAAATCATGCATATATTATCGGACGGGGTCAGTGACCCTAGTCAGATAGATCTGCTTTGGGAGCACTTTTTTAAGAACGGCCCTCTTCCTTGCCAACTCATGGATCAAGTTGGATTGGATACTATTGCCTTTATCGAGGACAACTATGTGAAGGAGCGCAACATCGCCAGCTCACCGACGGTAGATTGGCTGCGCAAGGAATACATTGCAAAAGGCCGGTTGGGTAAAAAGAGCGAGAAAGGCGGTTTATATCCATCTCGAATTCGATCTACGACGGCCGAGGCAACCCCAACCAATCCACACACTGCAGCGAAGGAAATCTATCTGCTGGACATAGGACTGGGAAGCAACGCACGGGATGTATCTCAAGTTCATGCAAATGGGAAGATATTGCGTTTCAACCTCGCGACGCAAAGAGTCACCCCGGTAGTTGTGCGCCAACCTCTTCCGGACGGAATCGACGTTTCAATCTCAAAGCAAAGAATATTCTGGACCAATATGGGTCGCAGTACTGCATCTCGCGATGGGTCTGTCTGGTCAACCAATCTCGATGGGACTAAAACGAGATGTATGATCTCGCCTGGGAAAGTTCACACGCCAAAGCAGATTGCCGCTATTGAATCGCGCCAGCAAGTGTATTTTTGTGATCGCGAGGGCAAAAGCGTTCATCGGTGCAACTACGATGGAAGCAAACATGAGGTCATGGTACAGCGACGTGTCGACCCCGAAGCCACATTAGTGGACCATATGAGGATGTGGTGTGTCGGTATTGCCATTGATTCTGAGCGTTCTCTGATGTTCTGGACTCAGAAAGGCCCAAGTAAAGGTGGACGGGGCCGAATCTTCTGCGCAGGACTGGATATTCCACCAGGAGAGACAGCCGAGAATCGGACTGATATTAAATTGGTCTTTGATAACTTGCCGGAGCCCATTGATATCGAAATCGATAGCCAGACGCAGACTTTGTACTGGACTGACAGGGGCGAGCATCCTATGGGCTGTGCGCTTTATCGAGCCTATGTGGGCGGAGAGTCTGTTGATATGCACAAAGTGCCTCTAGCTCGTCAGTTTAATGAGCCGATTGGGCTGAAACTAGACAAGGTGAATAATATTGTTTATGTTTCAGATATGGGCGGTAGCTTATACTCTGTTTCACTTGATGACGGCGTGAAAGTCGTGTTGATGCGAAATGACGGGTGTTATACTGGGGTAACTTTAATCTAGAGAATGATAAATTACATTACAGCAAAGGAGTGTTAGCCCAAGAAGTTCATCACGCCAGGTCATTAGTAGAAATTCAAGGTTCCCTTTTCCCTCCTAAACGACTTTCTGATACTAAAAACTTCCAAAGAAGATGAAGTATATAAAAATGATTATGTATTCATGATCGTTCATTATACTAGTTATCAAGCTTCGGCTACGTCTTCAAGCTCAGTGAAGTAGCAACCCCATTTGAAACATGATTGGTAGGAGTCTGGAGGTCAATACCTATATCCACATCTAACCGGCGACGCTGAACGTCCCTTCCGAAAAGGCCAAGAGACAGAGGAAAAGGCGCGGCGGCTGCACAAACAACGCATGAGAAGACCAATGCATTGCGCATGTTCGAAGGAGGGCTGGCATTAACCCCTGCCTTAAGCGCATCTTGAATGAGAATAAAGCACGCACCAAGTAATTGCCCCCCGGTCCAACAAATAGTGCTTCCGATCTCTGGCGAAAATGGATATGTAAGTTCAACCAGATACTCTAGCACAACCGGGAGAAGCGCGAAGGAGGAAGCCCCCATCAATGCCATGACCACGTAGGCGGGCGCCATCCCAGCAGGACTAGACGGTACAAATATCAAGCCGATGTATGAGGCCACAACTATAGGAACTAGAATGCGGATAGACCCCAAATAATGCTTGAAACGATCAGTTATGGGTGAGATCACGGCTGATACTACCAGGCCAACAACGATTAATACGGCGCCTGCAATGCCGGCATCTGTTTCGGAGTGCCCATATGGTTCGAGGATCTGATTCAGGAGCGATGAGACACTATTGAAAAACCCAACATATACCGAGAATGGGATCAAGATCAGCCAGAATTCCAAGGTCTGAAACAGCCTTTTAGTCGCTGGGATCAACGGCGTGCGGGGACAAGCCGACGATGCACTCGGTGGAGTTGGCGGGGCTGCGGGGAGGAAGAATGATGGAATGGCCACGACGGTGGCCTTTGTGAAGCGATAGAAATGGTCAGCCTGGAAGAACGAGGGTAGAATTTCTGTACGTAGGCTTCTGGCATTAGACTCACAATGACGGAGATGTAGAGAACCATGTTCGGGATATCGGACGGCTTCGTCGCCCACTCGGAATCAATCAGCTGGCCCAAAGCTGCTCCCAGAGGGTTAGCCAAGCTGGCCACTGCCGTCGCACTCGTGCGCCCGCGATCTGAGAACCATAAATCGCTGTAGCGCGTGGGTGCGCATAGACAGAATGGTTGGGCCAGACCAATTATGAACTGGCCAAACATGGCAAGCCCAAAGACTCCCCCATTCGCGCGCGTACCTGCATATCGCAGCCAGTTACCGACCAGCAAAAGGGCGGCGGTTGTGATAATCGCTGGTTTAGGGCCGCCTTTGTTCAAGACCCAGATCACGAAGCTCAAGCGGGGTCAGCGAGGCCCGAACCGTCTCCAGGACCAGACAAGCACTTACGGACTAGCAACGCAGAAGGCAAAGAGATAGCCGGTACTTAGCCAGTTAATGGCACTCTCAGAGACTTGGAAATACTCCGCGGCGGTGCTGGAAATAGACGAGAAGGTCAACCACTGCGGATGACGGATGGTTAGCTGTTGGCCGCGTCCGGAGGTCGCCGACTCACATCCCAACTAATGATGATGTTCAGCAAGACAAGCTGGGCGAGGCCCCAAAACCGTCGCTTATAGACCTTGTAAACCGGTCGCGTGGCCGGCAGTTCCTCTGACTTGGAGTCAGCCATGGTTGGGGAAGAGTAAGTGAATGGTGTAGATGTGAGGTAGTATTCCAAGACTTGGCATCCAGCGATCCCAGCGACCCGAGGCTGATCTAAAGGTATCTCATGCAAGAAAGCCCTAAACCGGTCCGCCGAGGTACCATACTAAGATGTAGTCGGACCTTGCAGGTAAGACCTTTATTTTAGCCGGACTTGAACGGGTAGGATTCAAGGCCTTTGAACCGCAGTCTATGACCTCTATCCAAAATGCAAGCGGTGGAGTTGGGCGAGGAGCCAAAGTCTCGCAAACCCTGTTGAGTTGACATGTTGGCTTTTACTAAATACCGGGCTCTTTTTCTTTCACATAGCCCATAAAATCATTATGGAAAGGGCTTCGAATATTGTCTACAGCGGCACGCTATTTTTACCCAGGAACTCGTACATCCACTCAAAGAAAACAAGCGTCAGGCAGTCAAACGAGCTAAATCAAAGGCCCAGCTATCATATGAAGGGAGTTTATCAGTTGAGGAGGCCCAGAAGCTACTAAATTCATCAAATAATAAGGCTAGAGGGGCTCCAGGGCTAGCGCAGGCGGCGACGATAGAGCCTAATTTACCTCTACAGCACGCTAAACGGAGACCTCCAACTTGCTCCAATATGTGGAATGAATGGGCATAAATGCAATAGATACCCTAATAAGCAGTGAAATCGACGGTTTATGTGCTGGGCTTTTGTGTATTGTAGTTGATCGTACTGAGCTAAGCAGGGAGCTGCGGCGCTCACATACCGACTACGTTACTTCTTTAAATCTATCATCTATCAAGGATAGTGGCCGATTTTTACGACCATGTCAGGGGTGTACCCCCGGGGGACCAATCATCATGAAGATGGCCCATTGTCTACTCAAAATAACCTTGGTAAAGCCAACTGAGCTTTTCCTTGGCCTCAGAGCTCCAGTTGGACTGGGGGGTACTGAATCCAAACTTGACGGAGCCAGCCAAATGCTTGGCGTTTACCAACTCGGTGTGCTCGTCGCCAGCCAGCGCATCAAGCACAGCGGTGACGAACCGACGAGCATTGTCGGCATTGGCCTTCATATGGCCCATAACCATCTCAACGGATACATCCTCGGTAGACCCATGCCAACAATCGTAGTCAGTAGACATGCAGATCATTTGGTAGGCGATCTCGGCTTCGCGAGCCAGCTTGGCTTCAGGTAGGACAGACATGTTGATAACGCTGCCACCCCAGGCGCGGTACATGTGGCTCTCGGCACGGGTCGAGAACTGAGGTCCCTCTGTGAAACAAGAAATATTAGATACCTGTCAGCTCTCAGGGGTAAGAAGAATATGTCGCCAGACATACCTATGCAGACAATCGTGCCACGGTCGTGCAGTACAACCCCCTCACCCTCCAAGCTATGTCCGCAGGCACGCACGACCTTGGCAATACCCTCGTCAAAGGGATCAGCGAAAGGAACGTGGTTTACCACGCCACTCTCGAAGTAAGTCCATGGGCGAATTCCCTTGGTCCGGTCGATAATTTGGTCAGGGACGACAAAATCGCGGGGCTTGATCTGTTCCTGCAGACTGCCAACCGCCGAGAACGCAACGATGCTGCGAACGCCGATAGAGCGCAGAGCAGCAATGTTTGCCCGGGCGGGCACCTCGTGGGGAGCAATCTGGTGGTGCAAGCCGTGACGGCTCAGGAACGCCACAGCGACAACCTTGTTGTTATGCTTGCATTTATGGTGGAGGATAGTGATAGGAGAGGAGGGCGCGCCCCAGGGAGTAGACACCGACAACAATGCCACTTGGGTAAATCCAGGGAGTTCGCGAAGACCAGTGCCGCCGATGACAGCGATTGGGACAGGACCTGTTGCGCGGTTCAGCTTCTACTCAAAGTGGGGTGAGGGGCAGAAATTGAAGATCAGGATTCAGCGCAACAACACGAGATGACATACCATCGTAGGAGCTAGGAAGAGAAGCCATTCTTTTGGTCAGCTGTCGCGGGGTCTCGATACGACGAAAGGGAATTGAGATGGAAGAGAATTGACGCAGCAAACTGCGCATGTCGTGCTTTTATTCACATCCAGGCTGAGGCCCCGCGATTGGGCGCCCGCATCCACGTGGCTGGCGCCTCAGGCGAGAATTGACTACAGGAGTAAAACTATATACTACTTCGCATTCCAAGGCTGGCTTGATACCTTCGGGCTCGTTTGTAATTGGAAGTTCGTCCTATTCACTGGGATATTTCTACCTAGCACGAATGGAGCAGCCACAGACGTCCACAAATCCAACCTACGCCACCTTCCATTCGTAGTGATGTGGCCCTTTCATCACAGGACCAGGATCCTCTCCCTCGACCCCGGGCTTGTTGTAACAATGGGCTCCAAAATAGTCCATCTGAGCCTCCATGAATTTGGTCGGCAGAACCAACCCGCCCTCGTATTTAAGGTAATCTAGAGTGGCTGAAATTGCAGGCATATATTGGTCAGACTGGGTGCCCTGGATCACAATCTCCTTCAAGGCATTGAAATTGTCGTGCAGCTCATGGGAGACAGTGTCGATGAACTTCATATTAAACATTTTTGTTTTCGAGAGTGATGGCTGGAGAATATCGGCAATATGATCAGATTTGATGATGCAGCCAGCCCGCCAGATCTGTATGCAGTCGGCAAGATTGATATTCCAGCCTTCGTCTTCGGACGCACGGGCGATCAGTTCAAGTCCTTGGCAAAAGGAAGAAAGGAAGGTGGAGTATACTGCTCGACGCAGGTTCTCCAAGATTTTCTGGGCATCGCTTCGGCTTTGGAGAGGCTGGGGAGTTGGCATCCGTAATTTCTGAGAAGCTTGAACCCTCTCCTTCCGGTTGCCACTGGCAATACGCATGTAATGGGCAGCTGCTAAAGTCGGACAGGAGACGTGTCTGGCTGCAGACTCCATCAACGACCAGAGTGGGGTACCCTCGGTATCATCGTCGTCTTGAACCACTTTATCGAGCACGTCGTCCAGCACGAAGCCGCTGGTCCCGATACCTTCTCCATGGCCATCTCCCTGTGGCGTTCTCTTCACTCGGAGAAGGTGTGCACCGATATTGATCAAAAAGTTTCCTCGCAGTTCACCAGACTCGTTCCATTTCGCAAATACATCACCGATCTGCTCATACCCCATTCCTAGACCATAATGCATATAAGACCATGCTTCCGCAAGTGCTGATAGCATGCCTCCCTCGATACCATTATGAACCATCTTCACGAAATGACCTGATCCACCAGGTCCAATTCGAGTCACGCAAGGGGTGCCAGTCTTGGGATCCTTGGCTGCGTACCGCTCAAGAAGTGGCATGACAAGTTTGAGAGCTTCAACGTCACCACTGGGAGAGAGACTCGGCCCACGGCGTGCGGATTGATATCCGCCAGAAACGCCCACGCCAATCCAATGAACCCCAATGTTTTCGCACTCCTTTTGGCGCCGCTCGGTTTGACGATAGTTCTCATTTCCTCCATCCAAAATAATATCACCTCGCTTCAGGTCGGGTTTAATTAGCTTGAGAACTGTATCCGCAGGTCCGCCGTGGGTGATGGAGAACATGAATAGTTTGTGGTCCCCCTTTCCCTCTAGACTCTTGGTGAATTCTTCGATTCGGTAGAACCCATCGATATTTCCCTTGACATCGTGGGCACTCTTGGCCCAGTTGATTACTTTGTCGACGTTTGTTTTATCCACATCCCACACAGAGACATCAAGGCCCATTTCAGAGAATGCAAAGGTCATCATCGAGCCCATGCTGCCGGCCCCGACGACACCAATTCGCTTGAATTTGGAGACGGGATCCGAAGGCATATTGGTTTGTTGTTTGGAGTTATCGAATGCTGCTATAGATCAAAGACCTTCTGAATAGTTTTTTTTTCACTTTTTTCGTTCTTTTTGGAAATGGGACGCTATTCATAGTTCGAAGGACACGCATGTGGCAACTGGGTTGCTGGCCCGAGACACTGTCATGACTCTGTCAGCGGCGATTGCGAGGGGCAAGTATGAAGGCAATATTTTTTTTATGGTTGATAACACCTCCTAACCATGTATTTTAGCAAGCTAGCCATATTATACACTGAGTGCATGTTGGTCGCCATCTCGAGTGATGTGACAATGACTTCAATTGCCATCTTCCTACCGTAGCTGATTCTTGGAACATTCCCCTCATACTCGCCGTCGAAGGAGGAAAGGGCTGAATTACATGGAAATCCGCATCAAATGTATGTGTTTTTTCTTTTTTTTTTTTCTTGTGCAGTTGAAGATCCCGGGGGTTCTATTCCCCTTGCACTTGGGGCAATGACGCTAGCCTACTTGCGACTGCTACAAGAGCTGAAGAGGGCCCCTGTGTTGGGATATAGACCGTATAATTCGTAGACCCCGTCCGAACGAGGGGCATATCATCGATCACAGAGCTGTTCGTGGCAGGAATGTTGCTGGACTGCGGGCTCCCGCCTCCAAATCGCGGCTGGAACGTTTCTAGCAATCTCCCCATTCCGCACTTGTATATCCCAACTGCACCCCAGTTTGGCATTAGGATGTCCGATTTCTCTAGTCTAACAGGAAGATTCCGGGTCCAAAAGATAACACCTGCGGACCCCGTCAAACCCGCAAAGCGCCCTCGAGAATCGCTGGCATGCAGTCAGTGTCGCAAAACCAAACTTCGCTGCGATCGGCAACACCCATGTACTTCATGCGTGCGGCGAGATGAAGCTGCCCTTTGCTCTTTCCTGGGGCCTTCGTCGACGACGGGCGATAGCACTACGGCAAAAGACCGTCTAGCTCATCTAGAGTCGCTGGTTACAAGCCTGATGCATAGTGAACCTGCTGACGATCGCGAGCTCCCGGTGGATGACGCGTTCGCGGATCCAAGACTCCCAGACCAGAACCCGATCGGAAGCCTAGGAAGAGCGGCGTATGTTGGCTCGACACACTGGTGTGCAATATTAGACGACATTCATGAGCTAAAAGTGGCACTCGGGCGCCATGAAGATTTGAACGAGCCCCAGGTGGGCACACTACCAACAAAATCAGCACGCTCAGAAAGCATCATCTTTGGATCGGCCGAAAACTACCCATTAGAACAGATCATGTCCCAATATCTCCCGACACAGCGCGAACTAGATCGTATGCTGGCGATATTCTTCCGGGGTGAGAGTTTCATTGTCCCATTTGTCCATGTCAGACAGTTCCAACGCCAGTACCGAACCTTTTGGGCCGATCCGACCCTCGTCAACCCACTGTGGCTTTCGATGCTGTTCTCAATCTGTTCAGTTGCGAGTCTGATCATGGGCACTGTTGGACTTCCGCAAGCCTCGAGGGAGGAAATAATTGCCAAATCTACAAAGTTCCATATTGCCGCTGGGCAATGCTTGGTTGCCGGCGAATATCACCGTCCACAGCCATTTGTGCTAGAAGCCCTAGCCATGTATGGCCAAAGTAAGAACATGCGAAGCCTTGATCCTTCGCGAGAAGCTGGAGCGATATTCTCAATGATCGTTCGAATGGCCTATGAGATGGGATATCACCGTGATCCGGACAAACTCGGTAATCTGACCCCCTTTGAGGGTGAGATGCGTCGTCGATTCTGGGCGCTTATCAAACAAGCTGATTTAATGATATCCTTCCAGCTGGGCCTCCCCAGCAGTATCTGTTTCGAGAATTGTGACACAAAATCACCTCGCAATTTGACTGATAGCGATTTCGACGAAGACACAAAGGTTCTTCCTGAATCGCGGACAGAAGAAGAGCCCGTCAATCTTCTTTGGTTTATTGTTAAAAACCGCCAGATGGACAGCTTTACCAAAGTATGCAAAGAAGCCTTAAGCTTCCATGAGAAACCGGAAGCAGAGATCCTCCAGTTAGATGCGGAGATCCGACATATGCAAACCACTATACCTCTTATCCTGCGTGCACGACCTATTTCGGAATCTTTCGCTGACCCGCCGTTTCTCATCATGGTCCGTATATACGTTGAGTTCATCTATCTCAAGAGCTTATGCGTCCTACATCGGCGATATCTGGGCCGCGATCGAGTCTTTAGCACACAGTCCTGTATCGAAGCTGGACGACGACTAGTTAGCCAGTTCATTGAGATCTACCGGGAATTTGGGCCTGGTGGTCAGTTACACCAAGAACGCTGGATGCTAACCAATTTCACTATGAACGACTTTCTGATGGGCGTCATGGTCCTTTGCCAGGCTGTCAATATTTGGCGCCGCAAAGGTCCAAGCTCTACCATCGACCCTGCCACCGAGGGTGCTAGTCTACCACTCCTGAAACAAGCTCATACGATATGTGTTGAGAAGTCCGCCGCTAGTCGTGATGCCCGTTATGTTGCACGTGCAGTCAAGGTCATTATAGACGGACCTACGGGCCCGGCTGGTAATGATCACCTGCTCAACATAGTTGATGAGGAAGACAGGGATGTAGGAACTTCTCTCCGTTGGCTGGATAATTTCCACGCGGAAGAGGAAATGGACTGGAACTTCCTAGACTCTCTTCTAGTAGACCAAGAGGTCCAGGGCAAATAATATACCGAGAGGGTGTTACATGGAATGCTTGAAAGCGAGTCCTACAATTCGCACCTCTGCATACGTGTATATCCTCAATACACTACTCTCGTAACTCGTCATCTCGTCTCTCGTCTCTACCACAGCTGAAGGACTAGAGTTGAAAGCAAGAAGAAGCTGGAATGAATAGACTCAAGGAGAGAGACTCGAATTAGGGGACTCATGCGACTTCCATCAATGGGTAATCGCTTACCAACATTCTAAGCACTTGTATACTCTTCGTGGGACTATTAGTGGCGGGTAGATACCCGCGTGTGTTCATCCCCGTGATGTGATTGGCTGCTGCGGCCCAGCTAGACCGATTACATCACGAGAAGCACATGGGAATCGGAGTCTCACCATAAACCCCCACGATGCGTCCTACAACGCGCCCTTGAGCCCCTTGCATCATACGCCCCTTTCAGATTCATTCCAGGCCCGTGTTCAAGCTGGTTCGTGCTCAAGTTCTGCTGCAAGCCCGCCGGACCGCCATGGCGGGCGCGGACCAGAAATCATTTCTGGGCGCCTTCTCCCCATGGAGCACGCCGAGGACCTCCACTCCCCAGCCGGAGACTCAGTCAAAGCCTGAAGCTTTGCAGCGGTCGACTGGAGAGGACCATACAGTGACTCACCGACACCGAGTGAATCAACGCCATTACCCCGCCGACTGTCCCCAATTGAAAGTCCGCTGGTTCTACGCTGTCGACTCCCCGAAACGCAAGCCGGCCTTACTCGAGGAGCAAAAGACCACCGAACAGAAACCCCTACCGAAACCGAAGAAATTCATCCCTTTCTCGGTGAAGGATTCCTTGTCGATCGAATCTACTTTCCAGCAGCTGTCGGATTTCGAAGAAACGCACAAGAACCCCCACGCTCCCCAAGTGCCTCGAGACCCACCAGCAAAGAATGTGCCCGTGAATGAAGACTATTTGTTCGATGTCAATATTGAAGATCGGGAGCTAAGCCCTGCCTACTGGGTCGGGCCTGTCTACGAAGTTCGCCGAGGAACTTGGTTCTTTCAGGAAGGCTCCGTGTTAAGGCCCTGCGAAGAGAATCTTGCAACACAGCTAGAAGAGGGCTATCTCAAGCTTCGACCATGGAGGACCGATACGTCAAGTCTTATTATAAGTCAGTCGAATTCTCAAACTGGACAATTTGAAACACTGGAATCTCGTGTGGACTCTCGCGCGGTCACTGGGGTTCCGAAATCATCAGAGCCATCAAAGACATCTTCCTCGGATACTGGGAACGATGTCGCGTCAGGTTCTCCTCCCTTGCAAGAGTACCGCTTGTTTGGGGCATATATGAATCAAGTTGTCGTTTTCGGAAATGCGAATACCGCATGGATAAACACAGATGATTTCATGTCACGCGTGAGCACTTCTGTTTTCCAGAAACTCGGTGGTGCGCCAGGCACGAAAGTCGTACGAGGCCTAATAGATCTTCGTAAAACCAAAGATGCCTCTGAGAATCGCGGCGCAGACCGGAAGCCTACGGAGAACGCATCTGACACTGTCGATCCTAGTATCACCGCTAAAGTTAACGAAAGAAAGGAACCGACACTCGATTCCTTGGATTCATCAGAGAAGCAAAATTCACCCGGTGACTCGGTACCAAAGCGGCCAAAGTCCACCCTGGAGCGACAAATGTCATCTCTTGCTGGAGAACCACAAAATTCCGCCGAGCTCGAGGAGGAAGCTCGTCAACAAGAAGAGAAAGAAATGGAAGACTCGAGAGAGGTAGAAAGCGAGGATCGGGAGCGAGAGATTGACCATCTCATTCTTGTAACCCACGGCATCGGTCAGCGACTTGGATTGCGGCTGGAAAGCATCAATTTCATTCATGATGTCAATGTGCTCCGAAAGACGCTGAAAACCGTGTACAAAGTTTCTCCAGATCTTCAGGCTTTGAACTCTGCTTTTGCTGATAGCAATGGTAACTGCCGTGTGCAGGTTCTTCCCGTGTAAGTTGGAACTGCTGCTTAACGCCACAAACTTCCTTGGCTAATTTTCTCTAGCTGTTGGCGCCATTTGCTGGACTTCCCTTACCGTGGGGTTCGGCAAAATCGGAAAGAGCTCGATCTGACCGATGCCGATTCACTCGAGGATGATGCCTACCCAAGTCTTGCCGACATTACCTTGGAGAGCGTGCCCGCGGTGCGCAATCTTATCTCAGACCTGGCAATGGATGTTTTGCTTTATCAAAGCGGATACTGCGATCACATTTCCAACATTGTGAAACAAGAATGCAATCGGATTCTTCAGCTCTATAAGAAACGGAATCCATCGTTCAAAGGGACCGTGAGCCTTGTTGGCCATTCGCTCGGCAGCGCAATCTTGTTTGACATATTATGCCATCAGCCTGATTTTTCTCAGTCTAATAGAAAAGAGAAGGATATTCCAGAAGAAAGTGACGACATCACAATGAAAAGAAGCGGGAAAAGTGTGCTTAATTTTGACTGTGAGGAGTTCTTTTGCCTGGGCTCTCCTATCGCACTCTTTCAAATGCTCAAAGGCAAGACCATTGCTGGGTATTCTCCTATAGGTGGCACGACAAGAGATCGTCGAAATACTCTTGATGACGAATTACAGTCATTCGGGTCATTCAAGCATTCTAAGAAACCATCACACGGCAACGCCGACTTTACCAATAACTCTACTATTATTTCTGCCCCCAAGTGTCGCGACATCTATAATATTTTCCACCCCTCCGACCCTGTGAGCTATCGCCTTGAGCCGCTGATCTCGTCTGCTATGGCTACTCTCAAGCCCCAGCCTCTTCCCTCTGTCAAAAAGAGCCTATGGACAGCTTCAGGGCAAAGTCTCTCGATCCTCAGAGATCGCATGGGACAGAGTGTGGGTTCTCTATGGAGCAACATCACTTCTGGCGTTGCAAATAGTCTGCTTAATCGCCACTTGGGATTGAATGCTGATGATACTTCTGCTACAGCCAGAGTATCACAGAACGTAGAGCATAAACGGACCCAGTCTGGATCACGTCAAGAACCATCCCAAGAAGATGAGCACTTCCACACTTTGATCGACCCAGACATTGAGACGCTCTATGACGGGTTCCAAAAAAGTCGAACTAACACGAAACAAGAGACAGAATCCAGTGGTGAACAGACCTCGGAGGATCAAGATCGGAAGTTGAAGTTCGAAGATGCTAAAGTGCGCGCACTGAATGCCAATGGGCGAGTCGATTATAGCATCCAAGAGGGCGCCTTTGACATCTCACTCATTGCCAGCATTGCGAGCCATCTCACCTATTGGGGCGATGAAGACGTGAATCATTTTATGCTTTCGCAAATGCTGTCGAGGAAGTCTCGACATCGGACCCGTGGATGAGATCCGCGGGTCGCTTCCGCCTTCCCAGTTCAGGTCTAGCGCTCGGATCGCTCCCGCCTCCTGCTTTTTCTTACTTAAATCCCAAATTTTCTCTTTTCTCTCCTCTACTTTCCCAACGTTTTCACCCTTGGGGTGTCACCCGCCATCCAACATGAACGCAGAACTTGAGCAGGTTCACAAGGTCTGGGAGCGGACTCGCACCAACAGTCCCATCTATGAGTTTCTACTTAATGAGGTTGAAATTTATGAAGCAGAAAAGGGCGTGGTGCGAGCTCGACTCCAACTCGGTCCTCGACACCTCAACTCCAAGGGTTCCGTGCACGGCGCCTTCTCCGCCACTGTCACTGACTGGGCCGGGGGGATGTCAATTGCTACACACGGACTCGACTCGACAGGCGTGAGCACGGATATCCACGTGACATACCTATCGACGGCGACCTCCGGCGACTGGGTTGAGATCGAAGGCCGGGCCAGTAAAGTTGGCAAGTCCTTGGCATTTACCACAGTGACTGTCTCGAAGAAGACCGATGAAGGGTTGACGATTGTTGCCCAGGGCACACACACCAAATATGTGCGGACGCGATGAAAGGCCATCTGTTGTGAGCCTCTTTCGCCGGATTCCCTTTCCCCCATAGACCATAGACCATACCCGCCATCTTCTTTGCATCTGGCATGACACGCATGTACTTTGAATGTCTGGATTCACTCGGATAGCGGAGAGCAACCTCCATTTTGATTTAGCTTTAGATGCCTGGCTGCGTCGCATGACCGCGAGGTAATGATGAATGGATACAGACACCAACATGTCTCAAATCTCGCATGATAATTACTTAGTTCCCCTTCTGTATACATTCTCAATGCTCCATATTATCATACTTTCTCTCCATACCGGTAGAGCCTGCAGGCCCTATTATGTGACAAGCCCACCTAATGTCGTGATTACAGTGGGGAGTCGGCCCATTGCCCAATCCACTGCTCCAAGGCCTTCGTTTCGCAGACTCTGCACAAATTGCAAGTTTGATTCATCGGAGCGATCGTCTCGAGGAGAACCCCATTGGCCGACTAAATTAGTCTCGCGCGGTTCCGTCATCTGGGTATCTTTCTAGTTTCTGTGCCTCTTCCATTTTGCAATCTTCGACCTTCTATCAAAGAACTTAAAACAGAACCGCCCGGCGTACTTGCCGTTCATCAGTCACGAACGAGTTCCTGACAAGTCAGAGTATCGATGTCTATACCCACGGAAGAGCAACCCCTCCTGCGCCCCGGGCAAAACGCGGTGTGGAATCCCCCGCCAGGGTTCCTCTGGATACAATTGGGTAGGTTGGGGAGACAGCAACCCAAAAGATGCGTAGCTAATCAAAATGGACTAGCGATCATGTCGAATGTCTTTCTCTCGGGATTCGATGGAACCATCACCGCATCGACATACGCGGTAATCAGCTCTGAGTTCAGCGCCGCCAATACAGCCTCATGGCTTACGACCTCTTATCTGATCACAAGTACGGCATTTCAGCCTCTGTATGGCCGGTTCTCGGATATTCTGGGGCGCCGTGTGTGCTTTTTTACTGCCACAATCTCGTTCATGCTGGGATGTGTCGGGTGTACCATTGCCAAAGATGTGGTCTTCCTGAACATCATGCGTGCAGTCACTGGGATTGGCGGGGGTGGCTTGATGACGATGGGTATGTCAAGAAAATCACAAGGGTGAATTTATACTTGTGTATAAGGTACTGACCATCTTATCTAGCAACTGTGATCAACTCTGATCTTATCCCGTTTCGCAACCGCGGCATGTATCAGGCCGTGCAGAATGGCGCCTACGGATTTGGTGCCATCTGTGGTGCCTCTTTTGGTGGCGCTATCGTAGACTCCATTGGATGGCGTTGGTGCTTTCTCATACAAGCACCAATTTCCTTGGCTGCCTTGGTTCTTGGGTACTATGTCTTGGAGTTCCCTGCGAAAGAGGCCCCGGTCACTTCTGATCAACGTGGCATTTGGCATCGCATTGATCTCCTTGGGTCTTGTCTCTTGATATTGGCTCTATCAAGCCAATTGGTGGGTCTCAGCTTGGGAGGCAATGAACTCCCATGGACCAGCATCTGGGTCATTCTATCCTTGGTTGCCAGTGTCGTATTCTTGGCTGCTTTTATTGCCGTTGAAGCTACCACCAAAGCTGCCCCTCTTATTCCACTGAAAATGCTGTCTGGGCTGCTCCCGGTATCAACTCAAATTGCCAACGTCTGTGTAGGGATGGCATCATATGCTGTATGTACCGAATTTTGACAACGCTACTTGCCAGTTCCTCCATGACTGACGATTATCAGTTTCTCTTCACGTTGCCCTTGCTTTTCCAGGTTATTCTACTTGACAGTCCCACCAAAGCAGGTGCCCGACTGGTTATTCCTTCGCTCGCTACTCCATTGGGAGGCCTCATTGCAGGTGTTGTCATGTCGCGCTGGGGCAAATTGGCGCATCTAGTCCGAACCGGTGCCGCTCTCATGTTCATTGGAAACCTGCTAGTGATGCTGCTACGCTTTCACGACAATGATTGGAAATATTTTGCGTTCATTTTCCCTGCCAATCTTGGCCAGGGAATCGTGTATCCAGGAATATTGTTCACCTTCCTTGCCGCCTTTGATCACGCTGGTATGCTTCCCCTTCGCATAGTCTTCCTCATGCCATTTGATCCGGAACTAATCACCTTGATCCTACTAGATCACGCCGTCTCCGCCTCGACTGTTTACCTCATTCGATCTCTAGGAACCGTTTGGGGAGTGGCCATCACCTCTGCCATAATTCAAAATACGCTGAGCTCAGGCCTCGATGAGGCCTTGAATGAAGTACCAGACAAATGGAAAGTACATCCATTCCAAAGAAAGACACGTATGAATATTTGCAAGACATGGTATGCTGATCAGATTTATCATTTTCCAGTTGATCGATGAGATCCGTCATTCGGTTTCGGCGATTCATAACCTCCCCCCAGATGTTCAGATGGCTGTCCGTCAAGTCTATCATCGAGGTATCAGACTTTGCTTTGGCACATCTGCAGGGTTTGGACTCATCGCTACCTTTGCGGCTCTTTTCACTGGCGGCAAAGGACTAGAACGCTCAGAGGAACCCTAGAGAATCAACCTCGCCCACAAGGCCCATCTGCAACGAAATTTCTAAAGGTGAGATAGAATGTCCTAACTACACATTGTAGGTAGGTTGAGCGGTATTGGCCTTTGTGAACAAGAATGCTTCCTTGCACGCCATCAGTAGTGAGCGTCCTGGAGGGCTCGACAGCTTGATGCGCAATTTTCGTATGCATCTCGCCGCTTCCCAAATATGAGTTGGAAACCGGCTAGATACTACAGCATATCACCTTGCATCAAGTCTATATATAGATTTAAAACACAAGCTGAATTAAAATCCTCGAAAAAGCGCAATCAATACTGTAAACTTGAAGAGTTTCCTACTAATAGCGACTACAAAATACAGCCAAGGCCCTTTCTTGATCAGAGGACTCTTTTCTCTGTATTGGTAAAGATTGCATTTCCCATTATCTGCCTAAGTATCCCGAGGTCTTTACTGACTCTGAAAGCTACTATCGGCACGCAAGCACGTTGTATTACTTTTAGCAGACTTGGAAGTCCCATATGGTAAACTCGAGGTCGACATGTTTTCCTGATTAAAAGCTAGGGATGAATCTTTTATCCCCAGCCCACTGGGTGGGTGTATTGATCATTGAGCTCAGCATTTCTGAAGTAGAAAGCCATCAAAATAGTCGACCACCTCCTGTATGTCTTCGAATTCACCGACCCAACCGATATACTGGTCTGGGCGTACCACAAACACAGCTCCTCGACTTCGATCTACTCCCCATTTTTCATAAGCCATTCCATCACAATCACGATCCCAGCTGCAAAGATCGTCGCACCATATCTTCTCGTATTTCCACCCTGTTACTGCATCAAGGGGGCGCAGCACCAGTGGGAAATCGAAGAACTCGGCTTCTGTCCAAGGAGTGCTGTGAATGGTTATGACATCCACGAGCGACTTCAACCGTCTACCAGGCGACTTGTATCGAATCAAAGGCGAACGACTTGGCTTTGCGCATGACAAGAATTCACACAAGGTATCAAGGCGTTGCTTCTGCAATGTTTCTCGGATGTCCCCAGCCAAGATGACAAGTTTGAATTGACCATCGCTTTCCAGAAGCCGTGTTGTCCATAGGGTATTTCCTTCAGCATGCATGCGCAGCTTTGTCGGAGGTACTCTCTCTCCAGGGACCAGATTGAAAGCAGTCAAACGTCCTTCCTGCTTCGCTTGTTTCCAGACCAGAGGACTCTTACCATAGAAAGTTTTGATGCCGTCTGCAAAATCCTCAAATTTCTCCGCAATCTGCATCATATTCTCTGTTCTCCCAGGCACACCGTCTATGTCTGGTTTAATATCTTGTGTGAAGATGTTTGACCAACTTTTATCAAATTCGACCAATAACTCTGCGAGGTGGTGTCGCTCTGTGTGGTATGTCTTCAAGATACAATGATCTGAGGCTCCTGATACCACCAAAGCAACCTTCCAGCCGATGTTGAACCCATCTTGCATACTTACGTTCATCCCAAGTCCCACTTTAGGCGAATGTGTGTGTACTGCATCGCCGGCAATAAACGCACGATCCCATCGAGAAAATCTTGGGGCCATACGTTGGCCTATTTGATATGCAGTCCACCAATCAAGGATCTGGTAGTCGAAGGTATACGGTGCTAAGATTGTCTGAACACGCGTTTTAATATCCTCTGGCGTGATTTTCGTCCTATCAAACCGATCCTCTGCTGTGTTTACAACTTGAACCGGCACGTACAAACGTACAAGTTTCCTTTCGCGAGGGACAACAAGTATTGTGCCATGTGAGGTAGTCACAGTGCAAAGGCGTCGAATGTCCGCTGTCATCATTGTCAGTGGCTACCCGTGTCTGGTCTATCCTCAGGACGTACGGAAGTTGGTGATGGGAACGACGTCTATGACACCCCTGCGAGAATGATTGTCAACAATTTGTCTCGGAAGGCTACAGGGCTTTTTTCTTTAGACTTAACTTACCAGACATGTTCGGTACTTTCTCCTTCAAATGGGATATCCAGCTGCCCCCTGGTCCAGCTGTGGGCTCCGTCGCAGCCAATTATGTATTTAGCTTTCACCGTTTCAACCTCTGTGTTTCTCTTCTTCCTCTGTTCAATAAGGTTATTGTGGTCATCAAGGCTCAAACTACTTTGGTCAAAACTATTTGCTTTGATTTCTTCGGAACTATTGACTGGAGGCAGCTCGCCATTCGTTTCCAGGCTTTGATCGATTTTCTTAAGTTGCACCGTTATAGGATATGCATCAGGATCGTCGACAAGGGTCTCATCAATTTGTAGTGACTCGGTTATCATTCCACGCTCAATCTGAATGTCCGAGTGTTCATGTATGCTGTCCAGGATAAAGTCCTCGAGGCGAGCTTGGCTCAACAGCATATGATGGAATGGTGATTTATGAATTTGGCCAGGTGTTATTGGGCCCTGTCGAATCAATTGCCCTTTGTCTCCGGGGAACTTTGTAAAATAGAATGTCAGTCTGTAGCCTGGGCTTTATTGCACAGAGATTGGCGGACCCAGAAGTTCACTTCCACGGCAGATTGGGCCTCACTATTAACACGATGCTGAATTCCCATGCTATCAAAAAGCTCCAAAGTCCGCATGCGTAAGCCATCCGCGTAGCCCGTGAATGGCTTCGCGGCTTTCTTATCAATAACTCGAGCTCGTATACCATAGCGAGCCATCCAGTATGCGGACATCAGCCCTGATGGGCCTGCACCGACAATGAGCCTGACAAGAGTAGATCAGCTAACCTATCGGGAGTGATTGAATGGCGCCTTACACATCTGTCTGGGAGTCCATGGGGCCTGCTTCATGCATGATGATTGACAAAAGTTTGGTGGTCACAATACAGTTGGAATGAATAACTCGACTGAGCGTGATCGACTCTGGGAACTATGAACCATCTATATCTCAGTATTTGCAATACAACTGGATTTCGGGCCTTTGATAATGAGCAGCTTCTCCACAGACACTGAAAAATCGGTCACGTCTTGAAGCGTGTGCGAGTCTAATCCTGGTATGAATAACATGCCTGGCTATAACTCAACCAAGAGGGAACCCTGAGATGCTCTAATTAGGTGTTTGACTTCGTATTAAATAAGCGGATGTACAAGGTTCGACTGTTTTTCTTATCCGGGTTGGCCATATTGTCAGGCCAATTTCGCTTCAAGATAAATTCCCAATACAAGGTCAACAGACCCAACCCGATGCCCCTTGCGCAGGCTCACTCTCGTTGTTGTTGTTTTTTTTTTTTTGGCCAGCTCATGCCCCGGTAGCCCACACTTCAATAACCAGGATTCCGAAAAGAGATCCCGGCAGGCAACCGTTGATCTCATAAGGTATGACGAAACCGTCTGCTGTGAGATCTTAACATCCTCTTATGGCATGCTCATGTTTGTATTCTTTGGTTCAGCTGGACTGAAAAGCGAGAATGGATCAATAGCAGACGCTCCTCAGCCAGAACCCAGAGATCCATGTTACTCAAGCCAGTGGCAGCCCCAATCTTAGTCACTTGCTGACGTGGAACCTTGGGAAGTAGTACTACATACTCTTCAGCTCTGGAGCACTGGGCCTCCCAAATTTTGCAGACTAGACTTTCTCACGATTTTGAACACTGCTCCTAAATTTGACTAGCCCCGGGTCGAATATCCCATTGGCGAGGATCCAAGCCCTCGCCCACATGAAACTTACTGGTCGTTACGCTAAGCTTAATCTTCAGCTTCTAGATCCGCTATTCAGTCCCCTCTATTTCAGCGCCCAATGTGCTTCTTCCGGTCCAAGACCTGGTTGAAGTCCGGGAACAGCGCTAGAGGAATGTGTAAGCGGCTTTCCAGACCCTCGTCGAGGGACATGTGAGTATATTGGATTAATGGCAATAGGAAACTTTATTGTCGAGAGGAGCATCCATAAGCTACTAGAGCTAGAGCTTAGGTAGCATTATCAGAGCTTATTAATGAACGAACTGCGTCAGATGGTGCTTAGTGACATGCGTCCGTGGTTCTCATGAATACCTCTAGATAGTGCCCAATTGTTAGCTATGTTCTTCGACATACATGTCTTGTTCTGGAAAAATTGACGAGGTGTTTGTTGCAATCCATGCAGTGTTGCAACCTCCAGGACGGTGGTAGCAGCACTGTTCCTTCCTACATTAAGCCTGTGAGAGTCCAACCCTACCGTCACTTCTTGTTCTTCCTACTGCAAGTACTATCCCGCTTGTGCGTTGTGTCTCCCCATACTCATTCCATGAACATTTTTGATATATCCTAATAAGGGACTGATCATGCGAATAGAGAAAAGTTTGTTATGCTTCTATCATTTGTTTAACGATCATAATCGCTAACCAGGGAAAAGATTTTTATCATATGTATTACGCCAATGTTAATCCTTGTGGCTTAGAGTGAGCTCTAATCTGGCCATCCTAGCCATGTTATTCGTTCAATTTAATTTTTTTGGGAGAAGCTCAATGAACAGAAGAGGCATCTTCATCAAATCGCGACTCCAAGTATGCTTGACGATAATACTGGGACCGAGGAAGACGGTTCATTACAATACACAGCGGATCCCAGAATTGGCCAACCACAACCCCTGAATATGAGCCGAGGTCCCTGGCCAGCCAAGTAATGGAGACGAGTATTGTAAGTGGCTATACTTCAATCCACGGCACTTCCTGTCGGTTCGCATCCCGTTGATTTAGTAGAATAGCCGGGGTCGCTTGGATTACATGAACCGCGGTTCAATTCCCCCCCGCGTAGACCCCGGACTTGAAATTGAACACATTCGCGTTCCTGGTGGGAAACTAAAAAAGCTTAGAAAAGTCATTCAGTTGCACGATGTCGTCTCCACAACAACGGTTGTCCTCCGTCGCAAACCAGCTGTCCGCGCCAGGATCAGCAAAGCAGCGATTACTGACGAAGAACCCAGACGATGTGGTCAGTTCAATCGCATCACGATACGTTGTTTGTAGCTTTGTAACTAATGATCTCCTGATAGGTCATCACATATTTGGCTCGCACACCCCTCACGAAGGCTAGAAAGGGAGGACTGAAAGACACGTCGCTAGACGACCTGTTGATTTCATTGCTATCGGTGAGTAGGCCTATCTATACCCTGGGCACATGAATCCAACTCACTCATCGCACCAGACGGTCCGGGAAAAGTCTCAGATTGACCCCAATCTAGTCGAAGACGTGTGCGTGGGCAATGTGCTCGCGCCTGGTGCTGCATATGTGGCTCGCTCGGCCGTGCTGGCAGCTGGCTTCCCAGCAACAGCCGCAGCATCTGTAGCTAATCGGTTCTGCTCATCTGGCCTTCTTGCAGTTCAAAATATCGCAAACCAGATCATCGCTGGGTCGATTGACGTCGGTATTGCGGTAGGTGCAGAGAGCATGAGTACCAACGCGGATGGCGGTGCGCCAGAAATGTCCCAACGCATCGCCTCGCACCCCCTCGCGTCGCAGAATGGTCAGCCTATGGGCCAGACCTCAGAGAATGTCGCTGGGCAGTTCAATATCTCACGAGAGCAGCATGACCGCTTCGCAGCCGCGAGTTATCAAAAGGCCGAGCGTGCGCAGAAGGCAGGCTGGTTCAATGACGAGATTGTGCCTGTCAAGACCCAAATCAAGGACCCTAAGACGGGCGAGGTGAAGGATGTTGTTGTTGACCACGACGATGGAATCCGGTATGGCACAACTGCAGAGTCATTGGGTAAAATCCGTGCTGCGTTTCCCCAGTGGCAGCCTAGCGCAACCACAGGCGGTAATGCCAGCCAGATCACCGACGGCGCAGCCGCCCTGGTTTTGATGAAGCGTTCACGAGCTTTGGAACTTGGGCAGCCCATCGTTGCGAAGTTTGGTGGAGCAACTGTGGCTGGGCTGGAGCCACGGATCATGGGCATTGGCCCCTCTATTGCGATTCCTAAGATTCTGAACAAGTTCGGATTGTCCAAGGATGAGATTGATATATTTGAAATCAACGAAGCTTTTGCATCCATGGTATGTTCTTTTGCTTTGGTCGTGTGTATTATGGCTCATAATATCTAGGGCGTTTACTGTGTCGGAAAATTGGCGCTTGACGAGTCAAAGGTGAACCCTCGGGGCGGTGCCATGTGAGTTCTTCACCTCTGAACTTCCTGGATTTCTATCTCTAATGGGTTTTAGCGCGTTTGGCCATCCTTTGGGAGCGACTGGCGCACGACAAGTGGTCACTGCCCTCGCGGAACTGCGTCGTCAGGACAAGCGCATCGCAGTGACATCGATGTGTGTGGGCACGGTACGTGAACGATAGATATTTGATTATAGGTCTCCTATTAATGACTTTTAGGGCATGGGTATGGCGGGTATATTTGTATCCGAGCATTAATGCCTCTGGAAAGGAGTACGACGGGGCACATAACCGCGAAATTTGTATATCAGATGTGCATAGAAATTGTTTCCACCATTATGAAGAGTGATGCTTGTTATACCAGGTGAAAGCTCTACTTTGAAGCCTCAGCTACCCTTGATGGTCTGTGTACATCCATCATAGAACCTCTTATGACTTCGAGCATTAACCGGGCATTTTGGATCTTGAATGGTCCATATTTGCTATTATTGAATAAAGTGAAACGTATGAAAGCAGGGAATGCAGAACTAGCAGTAAAAGGAGACGCCACCGATGGTGCAAACAAATGCATGTTGTACTTTTACAGACCAAAGCAGGCCTTGTTAGCTGATCGGACAGCTTCCTTCTCGCCTTCCGTCATATCCTCAGTGATCGACCATGGCTGGTTACCCAATCCCATTGCACGCTGCCCTTCGGAATTGAGCGAGGACCAATCAAGGGATCCTTGGAATCCCTTCTCTCCTGGACCGCCTGCGCCTGGGAAGTCCCAGGGCGGGGAATATTCAATAGCAGCTTTACGCTGCTTTAGCAGATAATCGACATTCATTTCACATAGCGGCGTAGCGGGAATATAGAGGACACTCGAGTCTCCTTTTCCACGGTGCTCCTTGTCAACCGAGTGCAATGAATCACAGTGCCATGCAACAAAGTCACCAGGCTCTACCTGGGGTACGGAAACCATAGTCTCCTCGAGGTCGAGTTGTGGGTGTGTCACCGGATTGTACTCCTGGCAAGCCCCGGGAACAGAACCAGGGAAGGTGGCATCTAGACTAGGCTTCAAGGTATTAACATCAAAGAATGGCCGGAGGATGGTATAAGCGGTGCTATGCACAACCATGGGACACACGTGAAGTGACCCTTCACCTGGTCCAGTATCCGACATTGACAGCCAGCCTTGGAAGAAACGAAGCATAGAGCATGCGCCCGCTCCATTGTACAAGTCCATCTTGGCTCCCAGACGATGTTTCGCATCCCATGGGTCATACTGCTCCCAGTTTCCTTGTAGAATCTTGGAATAAACGTTTGCGTACTCGGGATCTTCCCACCGTTCTAGAGAACCACCATCAATATGCGGGCCCAAGGTGAATTTAGCGTCCCCGGGACTTCTGATCCGTAGTCTATCTGCATATGTAAGTGGATTCCGAGTCGATATTTTTGTGTTGGGATCGGACGAGTGCCATAGTCGCTGCAGGAACCGCTGAGCATCAAGGACATTTCCATGGGCGCGGGCTTCGGCCTGAGATGGACTCCAGTAGAGCTCATAGACCGCTGGAGACTCAGGGGGGAAAGCCTTAACACGCTCCTCGTTTTCTGCAACGTAGTCTCGAATGCGCTGCTTGTATTCCAGAGCTTTGTCTCGTGGCAGTACATTTCGGATGACCACACTGCCACGGTGGTGTATTTCTTTCATCGTGGCCTCTGGAATATTTCCAGCCACTACATCAGAGTAGTTTACAGATGGAATAATCTGTGAATGTGTCAGATAATGAGCTCCTCGGTCTGACCAGAGTATACATACATCGCTGCCCTTGGACTTGATTTTGTCCACCTCTTCCTGCAAACTTGGGAGAAGTCTTTCCCAACTCCTAGTCAAAGCCTCCTCATTCTTCCGGAAATAATTCAATTTCAAGTCTCGGAATCGAGATGGAAGAGGTTCCGGTTTGTAGTCTGGTCGTAAACTTGGAAACACGGACGAAATATCTCCTGCCGCCTTTGTAGTTTGGGCAGAGGATGATGCCGCACGGGCTGTGCATTTGGAGAGCAACCTTGACATGGACATGGTGGATTGAAGCCGACCTAACTAGCAAGAATGCTCGACGGAAAATGAGGAAATTGGTACTGCTCTTGTCGGCTTTTATATCTCGCGGGGTACAAACTACAGCGACGGCAGGACTGCCGGACAAAGTAACGCTCCCGATATCCATCGGCACGTCTTCTCGATTAGGGCAAATTCCGCCACGAACCAATCATCATCGATCTTTTGGATGATATCACCCAAGCAATTGCCCTTTGCGAGAACTTGACCGTCAACGTCTGGCTCTGATGCTCGAGATTATAGTCATGTAGGACTATAGAATTTAAACAAATCATCAAAGCATTGAAGATCGTATACGCCCGTCTATAGGGAAGAGGTTCAATCAATATATAGTACATATTATACCTAGCTTGTCAAAATGCTATGAAAAGCTCTTCCGTTGGAACGCCAAATAGGACTTCCAAGGAAGTTTCCAGTCTGATCGGAGAAGCTCTGGCCGGAAAACATCAAAGTCGTGTTTTTGTAACCGGTCTAGCCACAGGCGAGTGCCAATTGCAGGCATAAACACGCCAAAGGCACGGTGGATCTCGTCAATAGGAGACTCATGAGAAAGGTCCGAGGACTCATACTCGTGACCGTCTTCCCCAGCATGTTCAAAGTCATGCCCTACATCTTCCCCGGCACGAATATTGCTCAGCATTTGCTCTACGGTAATCAAATGGTCGCTAGCGCGAGTCGCGACTGCGAAGACTGCGTCGCGGAGACCTTCGGCATCGGCGCCATATCTAAGGACGTCTTCCTCCTTCACACCACATTCTGCCATTATATCTAACGGTAGCATGACTGCACCTTGTCTTGCCCCGCCAGCCAATCCGAGACTGGCCGCACCACTGTTGTGGGGTGATTGGGGCGCGGGCGCTGGAAATGCAACCAGGGGTAGTCCTCGCAAGACTGCTGCGATTCCCACAGCTTTGCCAATATGGGATGCAATGTGATCCGCCGTCACCGATGTCATTGGTAATGCCGCGAGAGTGAGGTACATTAGGGTAGAGTAGGTGTTCTCGGCGTAGGACTCGAGAGCGGCGATGTTGGGGTAGGGGTCATTCGTGAGAGTCTGCTCTCGCGAACTGATAATTCGCGAAAGCCAGCTCTTACTGATACGGGCACGGCCCTCCGTGCGTTCATTGAGGTCCGAGATGGCTGATGAGAGTAAAACTGCGACCGGCTCCTTCGGCGGTGCACCCGCTAGGATCTTTGTTACAGCATCGCGCCAGAACTGCAGGCGCATAAGACCAATTGTATGCGATGACGTTGTTTCGGGGATCAGAGATAGAGAGACGTTCAATGCGCGTAGAGCGAGGTAGAAGGAGCGAGCGTGGGGTGGAATGAAACTGCTGAGTGTGTAGGATGGACGGTCATACTTCCTATACCAGATGCGGCGAGCACAACGGTCAGAAGGCTATATTCCATGAGGTGAACGAGGGAGCTTTCAGCGGGACGTACGATAATAGATCGACGCAGTATTTATGCGCGGCTTGAACTTCCTGTGCGGTGACGGGCGCGCGAGATTGTTGGCTGCGACTGAATGCCCTCTCCTGCTGTCGCGAACGCCTGGGTTCGAAGAAGGCAAATCTGGTGACTCGACATGGTCGGAGGGTTCCCCTGAAGACAGACATGGAGAAGCTGGTGGTCGTCTAGAACCGGGTTGGGGAGTCAGTGACAATGCGCGGATGCGCATTGGCTCCGGATCTTTTTTTTTTCTTTTTCCCGCCGATCACTGACGTCGCGTCTTCCTCTGCGCGCCTTTCACACCTGCCTGGTCACCTCTGCAGCCCAAGAATTACACAGCTATTCCCTCTTCTCAAGGACTCAAGAAAAAGAAAGGGACTCTCGAGGCTTTTGTATCTAGCGACCGCGCAAGAGCGGGAGGTAATTACCGGAAACGAAGGCCAGCCAGGCCGCGGACTGAAATGTTGACTATGCACTGAAATTCTCGATCATCCAGAGACCTTGACTGTACGGCTAATAGTGACCCCACGAGGTCAATACAGGGTAAGATGGAAGCCTGCTAAAAAAAAAAAAAAAACACGCCCGAAATCGCTCGAAGCCACCTAAACCCAATGCAACACAACCCAATTAAATGATACTAGATCAAATCAAATTCCCACGCTCCTCTTGCTCTCGCTCGATAGCCTCAAATAGAGACTTGAAGTTCCCAGCTCCAAACCCACTGAAATTGTGGCGCTGGATAATCTCAAGGAACACAGTCGGTCGGTCCATCATATGCTGCAAAGACAAGGTTAGCGACTTGGGGCTGCTGTGACTATTCCAAGCACGATTCACATACCTTGGTGAAAAGCTGCAGTAGATATCCATTTTCGTCGAAATCAATGAGAATATCCAAGCTTTGGATTGTCTCAAAGTCCTCTTGGAGGACCAAGCTGGACTTCTTCAGCCGCGCCTTCATGTCTGTATAGTAAGTCTCGGGAACCTTGATAAACTCTACTCCGCGCGCCTTCAAGTTGGTGATATCTCGGATAATGTCATCTGTCAGGAGCGCAATATGCTGAACGCCGGCTCCATTGTAGAAGTCGACGTACTCTTCGATCTGAGATTGCTTCTTCCCCTTGGCGGGCTCGTTGATCGGCATTTTCACAACATCATCGGGAGAGGCCATGACAATGCTCTTGAGTGCAGAAAACTCACTGTTACAGTCATGGTGAGCTCCAAGTCTCCCAAACCGGTAGCCATGTGTTACTTACGTGCAGATTTGGCTGTCGTCGACCGACCAGAAACGATGAAATCCGAGTGCCTTTTCATAGCTGTGCAAAGTGGTTAGAGTCTTACTCCTGCGCCAGCGCATGTAAATTCCAGACATACTATTCACAAATCTTATCCATCTCGTCCCAGTCCTGATTTCCAACGCAGTGGTCGATGCGTTTGAGATGCACATCTGGCAACAACTTTGTCATTGGATCCTCGCTACTTTCAAAACGGAATCCAGGCAAGAATGCCCCGCGGTACTGGTGCCGCTCAATCAGTGTATGAGTGGTCTCTCCATATGTCTGGATAGTCGCAGTCTTCACCTGACCGCCGTCATCTTTGAGGATCCGGGGTGCCGAAACCGCTTTGGCACCATTTTTGACTGCTGCATAAAAAACGGCGTCGACGTCGTCGACTTCAAAAGCCACATCTTTCACGGCATCCCCATGCTGTTCCAGGTGATAGTGGATTTCGCGCAGCATAGTCTGCTCTTCCGGGCTGAAGCGCTCGATCTGATCAAGAGAGCGGAGGGGAGATGTGAGAATGAAGACAACATCGCCATTCTGAATGACGTGGGAGCAGATACTTCGACTTCCAGTTTCAAGTCCCCGATAGGCGATGCGCTTGAAGCCCATCCGGGTAATGTAGTAACTTGCAGCTTGCTTGGCATTTCCAACGTACCAGTGCACATGATCGTAGCCACGATAGCTTGCCAGTTGCTCCTGGGCAGCCGAAGGAGGTGGTGATGGAGAAATCGCGGAAGGAGCCATCTTTGAAAATATTTCAAGTGTGTCTGTTGTGAAGCTGAAGAAGGCAGGTGGCGCTCTTGTAGATATACTTCCCTGCGGGAGCTGTCGCTGCCTGCAATATCCTGGATTATCCGGCAACAGCCGCCTCCTGGCCCGGCGCGGAGTATATCCGCCTCCAGCCACACCAACGCTTCTACCCTACAACTTCCAAGGTTGCTTTCCCTCCAGGGCTGTATTTGTCTTTCCTCCACAAGTCAACTTGAAGACAAACTGTTATTCCAGATTTGGAAAAATCTCTATCCCAGCTTGAGTTTCTAGTGCCTCCCATCATGTCTGTTGCGGCAGCCCGTCCGTCGCTGACGTCGAATGACGCTTCGGTCCTCCAAGCCCTATTTGATGCCGAGTCCTCGCCCTCCTCTGGAGTCACAATCAACTCTTCCCTACCAATATGGCCAAGTTGTGTCGATATCTCGCCAGCGGACCTGGCATCGTTGAAGGCCCAAGAGACCGAGATTGTCCACAAATTGCAGGCCAATAGTTCACCACGACAAGAAGATATGGAAATTGCACGTCAAAGTCTTGATGATTTGCTCCGAAATTATCCATCGTATCCAACTGCATATGCAAACCGCGCCCAGGTGCTGCGCATGCTGGTTGATCTCAGGAATGACGAGTCAAATTCAAGTTTCTCCAAAGTCCCGTCGTGTGCTGGTCGCTTTCAACCCGAAGTTGCTGATCTGAACTCCCGCATATTTGCCGATCTGGGTCAAGCAATTAAGTTAGCTACCCCTGAATCTCCTGCAGATTCAGTGTCCCCTACACAGGCCCAGCTTTTGGCAGATACACATACACATCGAGGATATCTCCTACTGAAAGCGGCGCGCACCAGGAGAACCGCCAATGAAGACCCATCTGCTGATATTATTATTCCATCCCACTTATGTAATTTGAGTGCCGATCAACTGGAGGAGATGGCAAGTCATGATTTTTTCTTCGGAGGACGGTTTGGAAGCAAAATTGCGCAACAACTCTCGGTGCAGACCAATCCCTACGCAAAGATGTGCGGTGCTATTGTGAAGGAAGCTATGAGGAAGGAGCTGAATGTGTGATTCTGAATGAATAGATTTGCACTAAATTATCAGTGTATCTTTAAATGTGCCTTGTTTCTAGACCCGCCCGGTGGTATTGAACCGCGGAACTTTTTTTAAGCTTGACGGCGAATCCCCATCCCCAATATCACGATACAATGATTCAATTATTCATGTCCCCCGTAGAAAATGCAATTTGGAATTTAGAGATTCGAGTCCTCCACCTTTGGAATAATCAAATCTCCCTTCTGCAGGCCAAATCCAGGAGCTGCCACGTAGCCACAGCAACAACTCATAAACTTCCAACTGAACTGGCCAATTGTTGCCCTGCATGCACTGTTAGGACAGATCAAAGGCCCTGATACAGGGGAGTTGCTGGTAAGCCAGTTCATTGAGGCTGCTATCTTTTGCGTGAAGAAGGCTTGTTATCATCCACTTGAGCGGATGTAAGAACGCAAGGGAGCATTGTGCTGGAAGCTTTCGGCTCATGGCCGGCAATGTACCGGCCAGAGGCTTGCATCAAGCTGTCGCAAAAAGTCAGTACTTACACTTCATAGTGGTGAGGTGAGACAGATTCAATTGATAAGAAGATTTACGTACAGCCATTCGCGGCATTTGATGCTCAGGGCCCCGTCCTCATCAGAATTATCTTTAAAAGTCGCAAGGTCGTCTTCAAAATAGACCGTGACAATCGGCGGCGCTTGGCCGCTTCCCAAATTTCTTTTGACTTCACAATGGTAAAGCCAGCGCTTGTACTAGGGACAGTCTATTGTTTTTAGGACATCCTTCTCGTGATAGAGGTATAGTTGCTCCATGAAGCCCTGGTTGGGTTTTGCATTTTGGACGTGTCCTCTGGATAATTCGCAACGTAGCGAGGAGGCTAACAGCACCTTCTTGAGACTGCACGAGGTATGCAATACAAACTGTCGCTGAACGCGAGATTCCGGCCCGACTGAGTTAAAGGTGCCGTGTTATCAATATATCCAAGTTATCCAGGCCCCGGGGAGGCCTCCAATGGTTGTATCTTACCAGCGAACTAAAATTTTTCTATCCATCCGCAACGTACCTCGAATGAAATTAACTGCCGTGGGAAAGTGCTTGAGGATATAATCTTTTGCATCATCATTCACTGTGATTGTTCTATGCAGGAAATCCCTTACAACGGCTGTCGAACGAGAGTTCAAGGCAACCATCGAAAGGACATGGGTAATGCCGATATTGTCGAGACTTTCCTGCCAACTGAGAGTGGCCAGGCTGGATAGGCAAATTAGTCATATTTGAAGAGCCACCAAGATGTAGACTAAGGAAATACCCATGAAAGGAAGCAAAAAAAAAAAAAAAAAAAAAAACAAAACACGAATTCCCCATCGCAATTTCTTATCCCCCAATGTATATGTTATATTCAGGAATTTTGTCGAAAGCCATGGTGATAAGCGGGCTCTAATCACGCACTCGATTTGAAATATTAATGGAAAACGGGACATATGATCGACACAATAGCCTAGAGATATGAGATATTTGAATATTCTTATCTCAATTTGCCTGTTCTTTCAAAAGAGTGTCGCTAACATCAAAGGCAAAGTCAAACGCAAATTGGGCCTTTCACACTGCTGAACAGGCAGAGGCACGAGCAAAAGGCCAAATCATATAACTAATTGTATAAAGGCAAAATCACTTGCCACAGCAACAATTAAATTCTCTCTATCTAGTACATCTCTCATTTGGGGGGCGCCAACCAATTCCCAACCGCTCCATCACAAGTCTTTCTTTTTCTTGCCAGGTACGACCATCGTGTTCAAGGTCAACCACCTGCCCACCCGAGGTAAGATCGCGTATACCAGTTGAATCAAACCTCCATCCGTGTGTCTTTTTGACATATCGCCGTAGATCGCGCTGAAATGTCGTGTCTCCAGACCAGCCTAAGATCGCGCAACCAATTGTGCGCCATGGTGATATTACTATATCGACTCGGCGATGAATATTCGGATTCTTTTTATGAAAAGCTGCGGTGTCATTGTCTAGATCATCCAAATTGTGGAAGTCAGGGTGTTGCCAGACCACTAGGGCTTTGTCCAATGTATCAAAGTTTTGCCCTATCCCGTCGCCTTGGTAAGGAAGAGTTTGCTGATCACGATGGCTCGAAGTAAGGTGAAGGGAAAGTGTATGTGTAATGTAAAGATCCTTCTCTAGACTTGCAACCACGTCGACCACAAGGTTTTGTGTGCAAGAATCATCTGGATGGGATAATATGATGTCTACATCACCGCTGACCTCTTTACCACGTCGATAGCCCCCAACTAAAATGCACTCGATATTTCCATCTGCTGCGGGTCTTACTTTATTAGCATGCATTTTGATTACACGGGCAATTCCTTCTGCTTCTTCTCGGGAGATGCCGTGTTGAAATTCGTCGTAATATTTGATGCCGATTTGTTGCACGCGTGAGAGAGAGTCCCAGCCTTGCTCGACAATATCATCGAGATCTTTCCAGCCGCGGTGGTAAAAGAAATCTCTCGCAGTTTTTGCACCAACGCCCCAGATTTGGTAAAACTGGTTCAGGGTAAGAAACGTAGGGTCTGATTTAAGAACAGATGCTGCGGTAATATTCTGTCCTTCATTTTTTTGAAACTCCGCGAAAAGGTTTGCTATTTTGTGATCACAGCCTGGAAGAGCAAGGACCTCACTCGATCTCTGAAACTCATATGGATATGCTGCCACCGCAGCAATAGAGGTACTGTAAGCTCGTACACCAACTTCATCCAGCGTCAGTTCACGGATTCGACGAATCTTCACAAGGTTGGAGATAAATCTTTCATTCGGAGATAGAAGTGGAGTCGAGCGTAAACAAGCATAGATCACTTGATCGCGTACCCATGTTGGGGGAGGAGGAAGTGAGCTCTCGTCCTCATCTTCTGATGTTGTCTTTCTGATCAGCGGCGGCCGTTCTCGTGGGCTGGACAGTTTACTGGGATATCCCTTGGGTCCATGCGCGAGGAGCCCCCCGTGTGATGCCTGTGATAGTTTTGCAGCATCTTCTTTTGCGCGGCGAATGATTTTTTTTGAATCGGAACTCTGCGATGGAAGGCTTGCGGTAGGCGTAGAACGAGATTTTGTCTTCTGCCCTTTGTAGACCACAAAGGAATCCCAGGGAAGAGCTTCCCCAGCTGCCATCGACTGTTCCAGCCATTCAAGCTTGAGAATATTGATAAAGCCACCCTTTTCGTGGCTGCGTTTGACATGTAGGGAGGGTTCATGTCGAGTCCTGACCCCGTCTACCTCTTGCTCAGACTCAGTGTCATGATCCAGAATCTCCAAACCTATTCTAGGGGAGGGAACATATTCATTGGTACGTGGCCGCTTGCTTGGCACTTCAGATTTCGGTTCACGTTCATGTTCAATCGTTTCCTGTTCCGAAAACAAAACAGGTACTTCATCCGTCCAAACCCCACGCGCCCGCAATTCCAGCACTGCTCGCTTCTTGTGCCCGATTTTGGCGAGGACCACTCCTGCCTCGGCAATATCATGGGTCAGATGGCCTCCATTGCTGACAAGAAGGCTCTCGATATCATGGAGCCGGTCCAAGGGCAGATGGGTCGGTAGGATGAAGATCAGAGGCTGTCCTGCGAGGACAGGGGGCAAAGTCCCATTGGAGGTCTCCGAGTCCATGGCACTTTGTGTGTACTCCCTGGTGTTGCGTGCCTAGCTATTCACATTTCCTCGACACATTCAGTGGGATCCCGCATATGCTTTCACAATACGTTCCTGGACTTGCGAATTGTGTAGCCGCTCATGTGACCATCACGCTGCGATGGGACGTCTGTGAAATACAAAGAGGCTATTCAGGATCCACAGGTTGGACGTGTGGTACAGTCCTAGAGTAATCATACGAAGAGTATTGAGTGTTCAATAGCAGAGCATCCTATACCTAAAGAAGTTGAGGCTACCTGCAAATTACAGAACAGATGCTGTCGCTGACGTCAGACTCTTGCCGCCGCAACATTCCGCACACACAAGGCTTGTGTTAAAGACACACTGTCCTGAGTATTTAAATGTGTTTCACTGTATCATGATATTTCCTAGTGTGTGGCGTCGATGTTGAGACCAGGGACTTGGCAACTCAGAGTGCCTACTGGCCCGAATGCAAATGGCTTCCATGCCGTGTTTCCTATAAATGGCCCACCGCATCGCTTGATATGCAAATCCAGTGAGACTACCAGTCAAGTCAGTGCCTAGGAGAGATAATGGTCAGTCGACCTGAATGATGAATGGTATGTACGTTTCCAATCAGCTTCGTTGCAAAGCAACTCCAGACATCCCCTAAGAGCCCCAGTGAAAATGTCACTTGGACAAGTACAATCGGTCTGGATGAATGAATCACAACCAGCGGTAGAAGCTGCTGCCTCATTACATCTTTTCTGCTTGGTCAAATTGCCTCTGGTTAGCCAAAGATAAACCTTGGAATACTTTATTGCTGCGGCTTTTATGATGATGAGACGATGAGCATACCAGGCACGGTCCCATATTGTCAGGGTTATTGGGATCTAAAGCCAGGGTGCTTGGAAACAGAGCAGTTAAAGAAACGGCTATTGAGAGACGCATTTTGATAAACTTTCGGACTTTGGGGTTATAAATCGGTAGAATACATTGCTCTGGGTTGGTGGATATGATAAATCATTTATATGAGGACATAGTGCATTTCTAGATCCTAGTATGCAACGGGCTCTGTGAAAATATCACTTCAGAGTCACACATAACGTTGCACGTCAGATAGGATTAGCCGTATGGATGATAGGGAACTTCTATATCTGAACCAAATGCATGGGCTTTTCGAGAAGTGCTTCAAGCAAATGTGCTATACCACCATTCACGTTGTCCGAATTGTCCAAAATTTGAAAGACCTTGGGTAAGAAACTTGACCGTTCGTTGCCTACCAATATGCCGTACAACCCAGCATAATATTTCTGCGAGTGTGATAATGTAGCGCATTTAGATCCAAGCAAATGCTTGCCAGCAAATCGCTATATACCTATAGATACGAGATGAATATCACCTAGAAGTTTCACATAAATTGTCTAGCAATCTGACAGGGATAGTATACCTTATTCAATCTCATTTTCAAGTCGGTCATCTCCAGTCATTGTTACACGAGATGTGGCCCCTTTCCCAATTGGAACACCATTTCTGTGTCCAGGTGCGTCTGTTTCATAATTAATGCCAGGAATATCCTCGGATTGGCCATTGAAGCCCGGGGAATTGGGCTCGTTGGTTTCCTCATCCACCGTGATAGAGCGACCATGCCGACGATCCATCCATCTTCTCCATGGTTTGTAGAGAAGCACACTTAGACCACCGAAAATAATGAAACAGCCACAGATTCCACCACCTATTGCGTCATAATAATCGCCAGCGACTTGAACACCGTCCCAGAACTTCCCTTTAGCGCCCGTGACGTTAAGGATCATTGTCAGTAGTTGAATTACCCCGATCACAATTGCCACGATAACGGTCAAGACAGTTAGGACAATTGAGTAGTATAGAAAAGCCACCGGATCTCGATGATTGGCGCTGGGTTGAGCCAATTCATTCTCCGGGGTTTCAGGATCTGCATCTGAGACCACAATGTCTTGTTTGAGTGGCATGAAATTAGCTGCCGGTTGAATGTAGAGCGAAAACATCAGTGCTCCGTCGATCGTATCCAATAGACACATTCCGGCTATTGGATATAATTGTAAGTATTAAAGATCTGAAGCAGTAACTATCGGGTCCAAGATTCGTCCACTCACCCGTAAACAATGCAGGAAGAATCAAAATCACCCAGAATGAAGTTCCTTTAGCAGCCTCGATGGATGATATTCCAAGCAATGCAATTTCCGAGGAAGTATCAAAACCTAATCCAAATAGAATTCCAAGCGGATACATCTTCCATGGTCTTCCCCTTCGTTAGCTACAGTTAACAGATTAAAAGGAGGGGCGCTTGCCGATCAATGATTTTGAACATTTTCTTCAACACTGAGAAGAGAGGACCTCCGCCCTCGATTTTCCATGCCTCATCCTCTTCTCCTTCGCGCAACGTCAATACCTTCTTCATTTGTCGGATCAATTTATAGAGAATATAGCCGTTCATCAGACCAAGAAGGATAAGAAAAGCGGCGCTGACGGAACTCCCAATGATACCACCGATGGTGCTAAAGCTATCAAAACGAGATGAAACCGCAGCAGCAGTAGCGGCAACAACTATAGAAGTGACAATCACGATCCTAGGGGACATTAATGACTCCAAGGTGTAAAATAGAGCAGCTAACTCACGTTGAATGTCCAAGAGAGAAGAAGGTTCCGACAGTGACTGGCTTTTGTCCGGTGGCCAGAAGCCTCCGGGTCATCAGATCGATCGCCTTTATACATGACAAGGGTCAATAATGAACAAACAGCAAAACCCTGCTATCCACGCACCGATATATGGTCTGCATCAAAAGCGTGTCGCAGACCCAAGGAGTACGCAAGGGCTGCTGTTGACACTAAAGATCTAGCAATATTGTGAGCCCGAATAGTGATCAGATGGTTAATGTAGAGCGTACGGATTAAAGTGCTAATATCGTGTCAGCATGTTTACCCTTGGCCAGTGTATTGGTGTCAATTGTACGGGTTGGCATACCAGCACGATAGCCGCTGCGATCCATACAACCACATTAAGAGAAGCAATGAGCCCGATTATCCCCAGCGCCCGCAATGGGATCTTGCGAATACCTGGCAGGCGGCGATGAGAACGCACAGCATGGCGCAAGAGTGGTTTTAGGCCCCATCCCTCGTCCGTATGGGCACTTCCAAGATCATCTCCTCCAACGGCTGTCGACATTGCCATCCTTGGGAGTTGGTTGTTGTCTGCTAACAGGGCTGCTTAATTGGATTTTTCAAGAAACTCGCGGATATTCCGTTTGATCCCTTTCGTTTCACTATATGCTCTGAGCTTTCCCCGAACTGTCGGCTTTTTGGCGTGAATAAAACAAAGCCAGACCCTGCCTCTTATAGCCTCGACTGCACCTTGATTTGCACTAAAAAGTTTGTGTGTCTTATCGGCCGCCAAGGTCGGTCAGTACTGCGGGGGAAGGTCAACAACCCCCACTAATGGAGAATTGTTCGCACTCGTCGACAAGGGAAACACTAGGGCAAACACTGGCGAAGAGCTTTGCGAGGGCAGGAGGGCAGAGTCCAGAATCCAGAATCCAGAATCCAGAATCCAGAATCCAGAACAAAACAGCGACGGTCAGGAGGGACTCGGAATTCATACCTCGGGGAGCTCCGATGCGGTGCCAGAATTATTCCCGGCGCCTGTTTTGATCGCATAATTAATTGCTTATCTGAGGTTCGCCGACCGGCCATCGCGGCCATGGATTTACGTACCTTTTGCACATTTGGAAATAAATCGTTGATAGTTGCGACCTCGGACTCCCCGCTAAAGATTTTTTAACCTGGTGTCCGTTCTCTGCACGCTATTAACTATCAGGTGGTCGGCGTGTCGACAAGAGAACTGGGGCTACAATCCCATCTGGTTTCTGGCTACTATCATGGTGAGCTTTGTGGATGAGATAGAAATTCATATGTATGGGCGGGTGTTCGGGATTATTAGGGAAACGCTCGAACGCTGATGATAGATCTCAAGCAAATACTCTACTTTGGCCGTTGCGAGGGCTGTTGGCCTCTAGAGGACAACGGAAGTGGATAAAAACTGTAGCATGGCTTGGCTTTCCGGCCACAGAAACTACTACTTTAAAAGACACAATAGCTTGTTTGTGAATCCAACATACGTCTATCTGGGTATACATTATGTGTTCAAGATGAAGCCTCCTCTCAAAGATTCGTTAAATCGTAATGGCAGCGACCAGGGCATCCAGGGCAGAGCTGTGCGTTGTCGCATCAATCACACTATTCAGAGGTCCAGACCAGACTACCCCAAGTTGGCCTTGATCGTTTCGATCATTTTTCCAAATGCTGTCGGCACAGCTAGTGATGACCTGTCTATAGAGATCGTCCGGAGCCGCGCTTTGAAGCATTTGAAGATTTCGAAGGAAAATTCCTTTGAACTGAGTCGCATCTGGTTCACAATTGTTGGGCTCGCATGAATCATGAATGACCATATTGGAATCGGCAAGGGTCTTGATTGCAGCTTTGGCAATCCCTTCAGCAGCCGGAAGATACGTATCGTTTGGTGCGGCTTTGTTCAGTTCAACAAGACCACCCAGGACCACGCCTTGATTGTAAGACCATCTGCGAATATGGTCAGTATAAAGGCCTTTTGCGGGGACCAAGTTTGGAGCATACACGGTGTCCCCATTGTTCTGGCAGTTGTCTAGCAGTCCATCGTTGATGGTGCCATTCTCGCCAATAAAGCCTTGGGCAGAGAACCAGTCCCATTCCCTTTGCGCCCAACTCGCATAATAGTCTTTTTGCCCGGGTACTCTGTTGGCCAGATGAGCTGCCACGGATAGGAACAGCTCATTCGTGATTGCGTTTACATAAGTGCTTGTAGGGTTCCAAGGCAAGCCGCCACCACACTGAGTGCCCCATGCAGATTGCTTCAGATGATGTCAGTACTAAGAATACCTCCAGGGTTTCTAACAAAGAGAGCTTTCATTTGATACGTACTAGACCTTTGAATATTCCTTCTGCTAGTTGCAGGTAGTTTTGATCTTGCGTAGCATCGTATGCAGCTATCCATGCAAGGGCCCACCATCCATCATCATCGTAGGCTGAATCCAACCACGCGGAGGCGTTTGCGGCACGCCCAGCACGACCGATCAATTGTCTGCGTTTGGATTTTGTCTTGGTCTCTGGACCAGGGTGAGGATTAGACGCAGGAGCCTGATTGTATGTGGTTTTGAATACGTAGTCAGCGGTCTCGAGCACCGAAGAGTCTGCCACGGCCAAGGCAGCGACCGTCGTCATACAATTGGCACCATTCCACCATCCAGCTGTATTCCACAGCCCAGTCGAGTTATTGTACCATTCCTGAAGGACATCCAGCGCATTCACGGCTCTTGATTTGGCGTCTTCCGCGACCGATGTACTAGAAAAGGCCAGTACTGTTAACGCAGGAGCAAGAAGACGACGAGACGTGAACAACATGGTCGCGCTGTATCGACATAGAAGGACCTACTTCGAGCAGGATGTGACCTCCACGCCCCTTAAGTGTGACCCTCTCGCGACCTGAATGGAGCTCTTGGTCGCATAACTGGAAGACCAACCAACCTGCATTCTTGCGAAGGAACCCCCTTCATTGGCTCGACGAAATCACCTCAGAGTCATGCAGGCCCACCTATGCGCTTGACTGAAACCTCCGATCAACAGGAGCAGGATAACCTGCATCAACTGTGACGCATGGATATGTCAAAGCTCCAAATCCACAGCGAGAGGCCAGCGCTGCTCATTGCACTGACCTTGGCTAGCTTCTAAACCGACCTTTATCAAGGGATAGCTCGGATCGTGCTCGTTGCCCCGTGTCATTAGCCTTCACCCCCTTGCAAAGCTGAGACCCGACCTTGTTTCCTGACTCTCCTGATCTACTTGGCGATCCTAGCGGCTGCATATGTGCCTGATTCCGAGGTTGCAACCCGCCAATCATACACACCTCGGCGTTTCCCCTGAGGCCCACTCAAAGGTGAGCGGCGCTGCTCACTAGTATGGTAACGTATGCTACTTCCTATTCAATTAAGTGAAAAGAAGTGCATTCCAGC
The DNA here is from genome assembly GCA_002153405.1 of Mycosphaerella populi pn0402. NCBI lineage: Eukaryota > Fungi > Ascomycota > Dothideomycetes > Mycosphaerellales > Mycosphaerellaceae > Mycosphaerella > Mycosphaerella populi. Next base: position 110,891 of record KZ119583.1, read on the forward strand.
CACATTCACTTCCATGCGATTTTTATGTCGGTTGGTGAATCGATGACGCCAACGCACTGGGCCTGTGGCGCCTAAACAGAATCTTCAAGTCGATATGCAGGTCTGTGGTTACAGACCAGCTTCTCCTTGGGGGATACCTTCAAAGTTCAGACCAAATCGTAATTCACTGATAGCTTACTCTGCCAGTATATACTACGTATCCTGTCTTTAAGCAAATCCTTCAAGGAAGGAAGATTTATGCATGGAGCTGGCCACACCCTTTCCACACGATCGCGTGCATGAAACATGCAGCGTCTGTCCGTCAAATCTCATGTGTCGAGTTTCATTTACTAATTTTGACGTCAGCTATAAGAGCTGTATGTGAGGCAAGTCTCCGTGAGCGCCGAACGTAATGTCTCATACACTTGCACTAGGCCGCGCATACAGGCCAGATGTTGGGCAGGGCGAACTTGTATTCCTCCCTGCCGTGCCGCACTATACCCACTTTTCTGACATCTGGGCAGGTTCCTTACCCGAACGGTGGTAGATCTCTAGGTCTCAGTGGAACACCTATGGAAAGATTCTCGCAAGACTATGAGCTTACTGAGACAATGTTACAAATATTTTAATATCGATCAGGATCGACCGTGCGACTCAGCCTTCTTGGAACATCTTCGGGTTAATGACCAACCCCTAATTTTAGAAGTAACAGATGCTTGGTATGGCGGACAAATGAACGAGAGATGGCAGCTTGGACTGCCTGTGGCTTCAAAAAGACCACTGTGCTGTAATGAAGCGCCAACTGGGATCTATTAGCGAAGAGGTGAAACCCGGGCCAGAACCCTCTTGGTTGAGATCACGTCGGCGTGAAGAGGGTTTAGTCGCACATTAGATTCCAGAGCTTTGCGGCCCAAAATAAGTGGCAAGATCGATAATAGAATTTCTTCAGAAGAGAGATCTAATTCGGCGATTACAATGCTGCTGCAGACTAGGGCGACCGTGGCCTTGGAGATCTAGCTCCAACATCTATTGGCTCGAGAGCTCTTCCTTCTCTGTGGTTGTATGGAGGTGATCAACACTCTTTTGGGGGGAATATCATGACAACAATTAAGATCAGGTTCGTTAGATACGAGTTACCTTGGATCCAGATATGCTGGCGAAACTGCGTATAGTAGTAACTAGCGGTTTGGGTCGGGAATTGGATAGAAGATGTACTAATGCATAACGCCACTCAGTAGGTATAATCTTAAAATTCCACGTCACTGTTGAAGTTGTCCGCGGTATGAAAATCATTCATCGTGCATATTGTACATTTATGGTATCCTAGGTTTTCAAACGCTCACTTAGCTTTTCTGTACCGGAGATTTTCGCAAGATCGATGGCCTTGCCCTTGCTCAGGTCCACACGAGGGCCAAGCATACGACGGTGGACCCAGTCTCTGCTGTTGATCGCCTCCTCATCTTGGCCCTCGGCCAGTGGAGGAATGCCAGAGCCCTCAAGTCGCCGAAGCATTACCTCGTACTCGGGTCGGTTGAAGTACACCAAGCTATAGCGGGTTAAGTCTCCCTGAGCTCCAGGTGGAGCGGTCACCCGGTGAATATTGGATCGAAGCAAGCCATTTGTGAACTTGACTAATGCATCGCCTAAGTTGATGATGCAGTGGTTTGGCAAAGGCCGAACATACTCCCACTTAGAATCATCACCTCCCCAAGCACCTGGAGGCAGAATCTGCAGGCCTCCTAGTCGGTTGAACAGGACGGTAATACTCCCAAAGTCGCTATGCTGGCCCAAAGCTGTGCGCCTATCACTGACTGGTTGGGGTGGAGCCTTGATTAGTCGAATTTGATCCCCGCTAGGCGCTTCTGGTCGATGGAAGCTCTGAAAAGTTCCTTCGGGAAGACCTAGTTTGTCGTTGAGGATTTTCAAAATGACCAGTGCAACTTCATGAGAGTCTTTGATGAAAGAACCAAGAATTTCACGGTTGTCGGACAAGATCGCTGGAGCTGGAAGGCGATCACCAACTTCTAATATATCATCTTTGGAGATCTGTGGCTTTCAAGTTAGAATTTCAAATAGTAAAATTGAAAACATTGGGAGGCCCATGATATCAACTAGGGAGACTCACTGCGTACATCTCGTTACGATCAAGATTACCTTTGTTGTCTACCAGTGATACGCCTTGTGCCTTATAACCAAAATAAGACCCTTCGCCACTAAAATCAAACTTCCTCTTCTCTTCTAGGTCCAGATCAAAGAGCTTTTCCTGAACTCCAAATATGCTCTCTGCGGTATCCAGCAGACCTTTACCGTGGTCGGAGTCCTCCAGATAGAGATAGAAGAAGCCAATTTCCACACATGCTTGGTACAGGCGCTCGATTTCTGCAGAATCATTGGCAAGAAGCTTACCAAGCGAGATACGTAGAAGGGGTGCGGTCTTAACGTCGGTTGGGAACGGGGGGAGATGGGGATAGTTCTCATCCCCCGTGAAATCGACCTTCTCGGATACCATGATGGATGTTTTTGGGGTTGTTCCAAGGCTAGCAGGAAGAGTAGCCCTGGTGGGATTCTGGCTATTTAAATTCACTGCCATCGAGGGCCCACATAACCTTGTTGAGGTTAGACCATCCATAGCCCCCACGCTGCAGGATTCTGAACCTTCATATAGCAGCCCCCAAAGCCAAGCGGCATCGTGGCAGCCAACCCGCGCGCTGCATGCTCGAAGCCGCACGTCCGTGTAGACCCATCAGCCCCCAATAAGCAACTTGGGACTTCTCTGGTCACTCGACCAGCCCCCAAAATGGGGGCGCAAGACGCCCATTCTGATGAAAAGCTCCAAGATGGGAATCCAGGCCAGAAGCTATTACAGCCTTGGAACAAAAAGGTCTTCTTGAATCCTTCCCGTGGTATTCCGCACGGTGTGGATTGTTTGAGAAATTTGGACGCCAGCGTGGTATATTTAGAAACGCCGTAGTTCTACGGAGCATGGAGTAGATATCCATCCTGTGCGGAGTAGTACTAGCCGTAGTAACCGGGGTGGGTTTGAAAAGTGACAGCCTCTCTGGTCTGAATGCATGATTATGCACCACAGTAGCTCGGATGATCCACGATCGGTCATTTGGATCCAGAGAGACCCCGTTGATCGGCTAGTGGTGAACGATCTTAGCGCTGGCGAGCATGATCTACATCTCGGACTTGATACCAAGTCACATCTCCAGCCATTGAATGATTGCTGGGGTTATCATCAAGCTTTTATTCAGTTGGTTATACCTCCCGCGTTACGAGCTACGTCAAATCGGGTTTAAAATCAATCCCCAGCCATGCCTCGTGTGGGCACAGCAAACATGCACTGGAAATCGTCAGTCCAGCCAGAAATTGGACTCCATGCCTGAGGCATTCATTTCTTTTCGCCGAGAGGCAAAATGGTTATAGCAGGTATCGATCGAGAGTTCATTGCAACAATTCCTCGCAGCAACAACCAAGACAGTATTCGTGTTCGGTCAGAGCATGGACGTCTGGTTTTGAGGCCACCCGGTAAGAATCTGGTTATTATTCCGACATACGTTCTTCGCGTGTAGGACGGCTGGTTCGCCCCGGGGCATGGGGTTGGATCACTACAGCTTGTCCACTGACAGGTCATTTCGGAAAGAATCCGTATGTACTCCAAGGAAATGGAGGTTGAGCGCTTCTCTGAAATGCAAGCCTTGTCATTAAACATCCCACACTGGAAGACCTCCCATTGGAATCTGATGCGATGGGTCGGCCGCCTCTGCACTCTTAGCCACTCCGCAAAGAGCCTCCACGATACATTATAGGACGTGGAAATCCGCCGATTGCATGGGGTTTCCCAGACGACAAGGCAGTTTAAGGCTTGGGCGAGTATTTGTCTATTTGGGGATGGGAGGCATCGTAAGATTGAGGGGGGGTTGACAAAGGAAGAAGTCAGGGGCTGAGTTGGTGGGGGGACTTTGGTCTGCTCTACGCCTATTAGTACCCTCTTCTATATAAGAAAGCGACAACATGGATTTTGCTCCGTGCCGCAGGAAATCTCCCCAGAGTTCCATCTTTGCATTAAGTCTCAAGATAGGACCATGGCACCTCACTATGTAATAGTCTCAATTGCGATCCTAAGCGTTCTGCTCATCGAGTAACAAGTGCCACTTGATGGGTCTGGCGACGTCATATCCAGCCCACAGAGAAACCTCCACATAAGATTCCCCGACGTCCATGATTTCATCCTTGATCTCTGTTGCCTGATTTTCCGCCACAGAAATTAATTTCCATGGCCAATGGTATCCTGCCAACTGATACCCCGCGGTGCTAACCGGTTGTCCTAGCTTCAACACCCCTTCAGCCCTGTGCGCCAAATTCAGCCTTACGGATTCTACTGCTCCTCCCTGAGTCGTTACAAACACCCTTGCTATTTCTGAGTGACCAAGCTTTTGACAAAGCGGCCGTTTACCATGAGCTCATCTAGCGAATCCTCAGACCCTACCGTGTCCCCCGAACAGCGGAAAGAGACGGACATCGTCCCGCCAGGTCCAAAATCTACCAGTAATGTCCTTGGCCGTGACGCAGCAAATTCATTCGCTTACAGGACCTCAGTTTCCGATATCCCAGGTAAAATCACGACGACCGCCACCGAGACAATCAACAGTGTGAAGAAAACTGTAGTTGACGACACATTGCCCGCTGCCGCGGACGCATTGAATAACGCCCAGGCGCGAGTCAGTACTCTTATTAGCAGGGATAACGGTCCCGATGATACAACCCAAGGTCAGTTGCTTGTCGAGGTGTGGTGCTCTTGGCTCGTGTACTGATGGCCAAACAGACGCCGATGCGTCGGACCATATAGAAGATCACCAGCATATTGATCAGATGCATCCGGAACAATTATGTGACTTTTTACGCGAGCAGTACAAGAGCAATGCGCCACCACCTAGAGGGCAAACTAAGACATAATCCAATTTCCCAAATATCTGCCGGGTTAGCTGTGCTCTTATCCATTGCATTGTGGGATATACAATAGAATGGAACATTATTTCATTTCTTTTAACTTTGATTGCCTACAAAAGAAGATTGTACTAAAGCACAGCTTTGAAGCCTACATCTCGGCCTCGATCCAAGCCTAAGAAGTGCGCGACCTGCCCAATATGATCAACTCCCCAGTATCCTTCAGTTTCACCTTTGGCATTGGTGCACATGAACCACGGCAGCCCAAATGCACCATCCTTGAAGGCCTGTTCAGTATTCGATGTCAGGAGTGATTTCACATGCGATTGGCCCATCTAGTTGGAATGGAGTTAATATGGGTTGATCGAAAATTATTTAGGAATGGGAAGAAGGGGGGGGGGGTCGCTGAGAAGCAATAGCTCACCAAAGAAATGACTTCTTGCGTGATATCCTTTCCAACCACTGGTTCAAGAACGGCCGCAAACCCGTCTGCTTCGCCAATCTTGGAGTTTCGATCAACCCACGCAGAGCGGAAAAGAGCTTCCAAGACAGCCGGCACCTTCGCAGGGCATTTTTGAGAGAGCGCACAAAGAGCACGTTGGACGTTCAGTGTACGAATTGGGAAGCCGTCGGGGACTTTGTCGGCCATTGGCACGGAGAAGTACTTTGCCCAACGCAGCCGCTCGATATTAATCCATTTGTCCTTGTCTAAAAAGTTCGTCAGTACTTAGGCGAGCCGCTGCCTGGGGTTTGTGAGCAGGGACACTCCGGTTCTTACTTTTAATGGTAATCGGTGGTGAGTTGCCACACGCATTCATCAGTCCCCCAAGGAAGATCGGAATATAGGTAATTTCACACCCAGCGAAAGTAGGAGAGTTCTAGTGGCATAATAAGTCGGTTTTAAATTTTCACTTGTAGATTGGCATGTCGGTGGCAAAACTCTACCTTCAAGATATGGAATGCAATATACGCGAATGGGCTCACAATGTCCAAGTAAACGGTGATCTTGGGCGCAGGCATAGTGATCATTGGCTTCCAGAAGGATATCGCGCTTGCAGGGTGCAATTCAAATCAGCAGGGTATGAATCCGGATTGTGACTTGACTTTAAACTAGGGTATACCCCGCACACCTGTGATCTTGACAATGGAGATCTACACAATATCGCCAGGGGGTGCATCAGGAGGCTTCATGACTCAGCGATGCCCTCCGCCTGCAGGAGCCGAGGTCCAGCATTTCAACAATTCCGTCCCGCGCAATCGGGCCTTCTTTCCAATTTCTGAACTTTCATTCCCCGATCCAGAATTTTGAGTGGGTATATGGACGCAATTACATGGTTTTCATTAATTTAGGCTATATAGAGCACCGGCGTTTTGATCTAGCGGCATTTGTAGTTGCGCATAGACCACCTATTATTCAAACATAGTTGGATCGCATAGTCATTTAAATATACTATGTAAACGGCGGACCTGTGAATTACCGCATCCGGTTGGTTTTGCCTTTTTAGGTTTAGCGCCCCAATACACTGTCTTGTAACCTGTGCTTCACATCGCCCCGACATAAAAGACCGGGCCTGCCCTCTCGTCCCCCTCTCACCTTCATTTTTCTCCCCTCAACTCCTCTATCCTGCACTCATCGCCGCCCCCTTCCCTGCACTCTGGCCCCCACAGACCGCTGTGCCTTGGCCTTTAGCCCGACCCACTCCTCCTTTCATTTTATCGGAGATGCCGCTCGATCCGACTCCCATCTCGTTCTCGCTCCTTGACCTGGAATGGCAGCCGCACAGGAGCAGAATCGCCGTGGTATTCTAGCCCACAGCGGCATAGTGTTACTCCGGGTCGATGCCCCTACTCTTTCCCCAAAGGAGTGATTGCGCCATGCTACGAAGCTGTATAGGTCAACTCTGTTTGTGAGCCTTCTTCGCCTGGGGTTCCGCGGGTTTCCTGCTCACCTGCAAATTGCCAGCATAGCATTGACGTCGCGTGTCCCGCTACATACACCCTGTCTCAGGTTACATTCCACAGCCCAGGCGTAACAGGATGGCTCTCTTTTGCCTACCCGCGAATACCGTGGCACTCAATTGTCGTCATCGTCGGTCTCTCTGGTTCATCCACATCCAATCAATAAATATCCACAAGCAGAGCTCGGTGATACAGGCCAATAATGAAAATACCGCACATCCTTGACCTCGGCCAATGCTGCATCTTACGGCCAATCCCGGCATTACGCTTGAGATGACGTATTTTGGCCCCGGCCCTTCGCCTCGCACATCAATCAGTCGGCCGATCGCCGAGCTTGTGCGCGTCGAGCGACATTCGCGCATACCTCTTTGTGAACCATCGCTCTTGTGGAGCGGGGCTTCACAAGTCTGCGAAAGTCGACAAGAAAAACGTGACAGTGGCCTTTCTCACGATGGTCCACTGTTTTCACGGCGGCCATGTCTAAACTCAGCATCGATTTCTGAATTGAAAGACCTGACAAGGCAACCTCGTCAAACCGTGTGCAAAAACTCATTCACGTCAAGCTGTACAGTTGCAGCTGTCGTTCGCTTTCTGGAGTTCGAGAGGATGGGTCAAACACCATTGCTTTTGATATAGTCCAATATTCGTTCTCCCGTTCTCTGTAAACTCCTAAACTTGGAAGTTGGCGAGTAAAATTCGCTCTTGGTCTGATTCTTGCTAATACATCCGCTTGCGGACTTGCGCATAAGCTAGGCAGAGACGATCGTCGGCAAGCGTGGTATTCCAAGATCACAGCGGATTAATATTGCGTCTGAAGGTTCACTGCGAATTCGTCATTCATTTCGTAATTGTGCTCGACTGGTAAAACAAACAATTAGGAGAGAGCTTGGGATGTCGTCTGCCGATAAAGTCGCAGATATCGCTCTTATGAGCAAGGAGGTCTTGCATTGACGAATCTGCACACTAAACCCATTGGTGACGGTGTTCTGGAACCCCTGCTTCTCTGGTAAAAGTATTCCACCAAACCACCGAGGATCAGCAAGAGATACGGTTCTATTAATACGGCTCTCTTGAAACATGTCCTGCTTGTGTAATGCCTCAAAATTTCTAACACATCTCCCACATCCTGTCCCTGTGCCTCTCAGTCTATCTCCTATCACATTCTCACCCATTGTGGTATTCTACGCTCTCTCTGTTGAAGGTTAAGAAAGCCAGCTGAGGGGTTGTAGATTGAGTCTCATAATGAGCAAATATCGGGAAAATACAAGAGATCTTCGGTCGCGGATTTCCGTATTCAAGACAGAGTTCAACAAAATCTCATGGCCAACGTGTAGTTAACTACCATTCCGTAATGTTACTTTTGGTTCATGACTACTGCCCCGCCCCCATTGTTAACACATTCCTTTCGAGATCCTCGATGCTAACGATAGGCAAGACTCACCGCGCTGCTAAGTTTCAGTAGCGTGAATAATTACTTGGGCCCTGATACAGTTTCCTTTAGACTTCGAGTTCACCAGGAATCATGCTGACAGAACACCTACTTTGGATGGATTGGTCTTAGGCAGCGGTGAGCATTACATATAATCATGCTCTCGATGCCGAAAATCAACTGGCGAAACTCCACCGGCAGCTTGTATAATATGTATGGTGACTAGTTGTTTTTCAGATTAGAAAGCAGAATTTTCCATTCGACGAATGATAAATAGGGCTTCTCGCCCATGAAAGGTAAAATCACATGAGGAAAGGGTTCTCCATCTATGATAAATCTTTAAACAGTCTGAGTTCTCAGATGTGTATTTGCGCGGAAATCGCGGTCGCGACCAACGCCGTTTTTGTGGTTTCGAGAGAAACAGAGGCAAAACTTGTGGCCGAGGACAGATTCAAAACGCATGGTGGTACTCTCAAAATTGTCAAAAAAATCGAAAAATACGCCGAGTGAGAAAGCTAAAGCCTTCTAAAAGGCCTCGCCTTCGGAGCGAAAGTCTCTAATACTCCTAGGAAGGCTGGAGATTCGTGATTCTTTTCTTGGGACCAAATACAGCACGGAAAATGGCTCTCAGGAAATTAGTTGGCTTAGGAATGCAGGTTGCTCGTGAGAGATATCTTAAGAGTGGTGTAGCATCAGTAATCTATTCTCGTGAATCCACTTGTCCCCTGAAGGCCTTCCTGAGAAATAATGACACAGAAGATCTTGTCAGGAAAGCTTTGTCTAGAATCAAATCGTAGGAATGGATTCTCAAGAATAATCTGCGTCATCAGAGCAAATTCTCAAGAACAAAAGATTCTTGAGAATTCATTTCTTGTCCAAATTCCGTCATCAGAAACATTTCCTCGGCTGGGCTCGTTCATAGAACTTATCGCATCTCAAGACTACCATCATGGGCTTTTTTCAGTCCTGATAAGCCTTTCATATGTCTATACAGTGCTTGGGAATCTTTCAAAATATGCAGTCTCATTACAGGGGCACCAAGAAGAAATTCATGGGAGAAATTGAATTGCAGTTCGTATCTACTAGATTTATCTAAGATTTATCTACCATGCCATGGTCCGACTCTTTCATGTCAAGAGTTGAGGCCACTTGAAAGATAGGACAAAGGAGGCGCCTTTTGAGAGGGGTCGCCTCATAGGAGAATCCTCTTAAGAGGAAATCCGTCACAGCAGGGACGCCCGGAGAGCATGTGCAACACAAAAGGCCAGGCGCCATAGGAACAGGATCTTCACTCTACGCCTCTCCTAGTCCAATAATTCTGGGTCTAGAACAGCCTTGAGATAGCCTAGAGGCGACCAGGGGCTGCGGACGGCGATTCCCAGCCAGTCACCCATGCTGTCGCGTGAGGACTGATCTCATTGTCCTTTCAGCTGCGCTAGAAGTACGGGTCCCCGCAGTGTCCATCAATGTGATGGCTTTCTTGTACCTCAGCAGTGTGTGATTCTCCTGGAGAACTTTGAGGCAGAGCCTCCAAAATTGCAATAGCCTCAGTGATGCGACCATAGTCGAAATGACACGTAATGACTTGGATATTCTGCATCTGCTTGCCATGAGTCGCGTGGTTGACGACCACAGGCTCACTTACACGTCGCAAACTACCCTGCACTTGCATGCATGAACCGCATCACTGCTCCTTCCCCTCACCATGAGGCTCGTTGGCTTTCAAGCTGGTGCCGCAGAGCGAGCGTCTTCGAAGGATGACTATGAATATATAAGCACTCTTTTCTGACAGAAATTTGAGGCCGAACAGTTTCTCAACGCTTCCCAATCCTACGATTTATCAAAGCAATTCTTTATGATGCCTCTCAACAATTCTTTATCCTTGAACTCAGGAAAGCACGATGATCTACCTCTTGCCAGCGCTGGTAGCCTTGAAGGGTTTATTAAATATCTGGGTATACTAGCCTCAAGCCCTGAATCTCAGTTTGCATCTGCTGTGCTTGACGAGATCGCTCAACAGCGTGAGCAGATTTTCTCTCAAGATGAAGAGTTGAAGAAACTCCAACAGGAGATACTACATATCAAGAAGACAAAAGAAACTACCATCGACGATATGTTTGATGCCAACGAGAAAGAAAGAGCAAGGCAGAAAGATTCCGCTGCTCAGATTAAATCCCTTCTTACTACTGTTCACGAGAGGGAAATCAAAATCGCTGAATTATCGAGGAATGAAGAGTCTCTGCATAAGGAAATCAGAGATTTGAAATCAACTTGCTCGCAGGAAGTCGCGAAGCTCTCACAGTCTGCTAAAGACATTACTACACTGCAAACCAATTCGAAAGAGAAGGACAAGATGATAGATCAAATGAAGACTGCGGGTTCGAAATTGAAATCTGTGCTATCATCGGAACAGAAAAAGAACGGAGAGCTAGAAGCTGCTAATGCCTCAATGAGCACAGAGCTGCAGGCAATCAGAGCACGTATCCAAAGAATGGACGACTTCATAGTCCAATCCTCGGACATTGATGATGATTTTGTGTAAGTTGCATCAAAGAGTTTCAAGCACTTATGACCTGACTTTGCCGTCTCTTGCCATAGGACGACTGAGTTCACAAGCCTTTGGACCTCTGCTACAAAAGAGTTGTCCCCATTCATAGAGCAGGATGTTCCAGAAATTATTCTCAAGGTCAGTTCGCGGAAACTTCCTGTCGCACGCATTACTGATAGATCAAAAAGGAAAAGACAATCTGGGAGAAACTTAGGAAGGGGGACATCGTTCTGCCACCAAGTTTCCCTCTGGTTCCCTCAAATACTCCGGCTGCCAAGGCAATACGATTTGCATTGATCCTGGCTGTTCTGTTCAGGGAGATAAATCAACGAATTTTCCAGCCCAGCTATTTTCTGGCAGAGAGCAACAACCTTCGTCAAACTCTCGAACATCTTGCAGGTGGTAACGGCGAGAAAGAAGCGTTGTGTCGTCGCGTGCTTCTCTCAATCGATCCGGATGCTGAACGCAACGCTCTTAAAGCCGAGATTGGAGCTGTAGTCCAGAGAATGCTCTCTTATGCAGGCGGCCTTTTTCCCGAGTCGCAGCAAGATATTTTTTGTACTAAGATTAAAAAAATAGTTCAAACCGCCGCCGAAGCTTGGCTGCCAATCCAGCGATCGCGACAGAAGTTT
>MWPW01002848.1:0-113242 GCA_002153405.1 Mycosphaerella populi pn0402
CAACTTTCGCCCTGGTGACCTGATGAGGCTATAACTCGGATCTAGGACAATTAGACGGCAAGCCAACTGCCCAGGTGCAGAAAACTGATGGGTGATTTATTTAAAAGCGTGAATGTGGAGTAAATAAATAGAAGCGGCCTAGGACGATGATCTCATGCTTTAAACGCAATAAAATTGGAATATTTCTGCCCACTTAATGCGCCAAGCTTCGTATAAATAGTTCCACTGCTCTGATGTGGGCATTGAACCAGCAAGTGCTGTGCCTGTTGGCACTGACTGATTGGTCATCGCAGGGTGTTGCCGAACGCGGTCTTCGTAAATTGGCGATCCGACATCCTCCACAGTATTTCTGTCTGAGGCAGATCATGACCCGTAGCTTGGCGGCGCTCTATGACTCCTCATTTGGATAGCAACTTAGAACCTGCGGAGGTTAAACAACATGATATCTGCTATACTTCGTGGATACCTAGGTATGATTCGACGCTATGTCATCCCTATGCCCAGCGCTTCTTCTATTTGGTATACATCCGACCTCGGGAAGGGGAAATTTAGATTTGGCCCCGAGTAATTTTTATTTTCAGTTTGTACGGAGTACTCAGCCTCGCCATGATGACATCGAAGGCTTCAAGACGTGTATATAATCGAGCGATATCCATAGATGCCCCTAGGTATCCAAGTCAGGCCTAAGTCGCAAAACGAAATACCAAGTCAATAGCCCAATATGCATCTTGCAGGCTGGACAACACTTCTGCTTCCCCTGCTGGTAGCAGGAGATCCCATCAGCCCTAATCCGAAGTCCTTCAAAAGATCTCAGCCTGAGCTACCGAAAGAACCAACAGGGGTAAAGACGATCAGTACGGCAAATAATGTCACAATTCGTTACAAAGAGCCCGGCAAAGAAGGGGTCTGCGAAACAACACCTGGTGTAAAGTCTTACTCAGGCTATGTTGATACTGCTCCGGACTCACACACATTTTTCTGGTTTTTTGAGGCCCGCCGTGATCCAGAAAATGCACCTATTACCCTCTGGTTGAACGGAGGACCTGGAAGTGATTCGTTGATCGGCTTGTTCGAGGGTAGGTCGCCAAGGGACTTGAAATAAAGGAAACCACTTAACTGATAAATCGTTCTCTAGAACTTGGCCCTTGCCAGATAGATAAAGAGTTAAAGAGCAAATTGAATCCCCACTCATGGAACGAGCTATCGAATGTTCTCTTCTTGTCGCAGCCTGTTGGAGTTGGTAGGTCGAGCGGTATTTGCTTAAAAAGTAAGAATCAAAATCTGACACAGCAGCTAGGCTTTTCTTATGCCGACAAAGGACCAGCATGCAACAGTCCTCTAGACACGATAGGGCCAATGGCAAACACATCCAAGAGTGACAATGGTCGTTGGCCCTTGGGGGATGCTTTCAATGGCATTGGTATGAAACCAGCGATTCCTCAATAAACCTAGACTAAAGGTCAGCAGATAGTACTGAGTTGGCCACGAAGGCAACCTGGGAAGTTCTGCAGGGGTTTCTCAGCGCATTACCTGACTTGAACCCCAAAGTCGAATCCCGAAGCTTTAACCTGTGGACCGAGAGCTACGGAGGGTAAGACATAGTTGATCATTGAATTTGATAGTACGGAGTACTAAAATTTTTCATAAACAGACATTACGGCCCAGCTGTAAGCACTTAAGACGTGGAAATCCAGACCGATCGGCTAACATCTTTAGTTTTTCGATTACTTCTATCAACAGAACCAACTGATTCGGAATGGCACAACCAAAGGTGTCGAGTTGGAATTCAATACCCTCGGTATTATAAATGGCTTGATTGACTCCAAAATTCAACAAGAGTCTTTCTACGAATTTGCTGTCAACAACACTTATGGCATCAAAACTGTAGGTGAAGTGCTTGCTTTGTAAAGATAACATGCAGCTGAAGCTCGTATAGGTCCCCGAGTCTGTATATACGTACATGAAGACTTCTCACGAAATGCCCAGTGGCTGTTCTGATCTTATAGATGGCTGCAGGCACTTTTTCAAACTTCATGGAAATATACCTGCCGTTCAAAGCAAATGTGGAGAAGCCTCAGCCTTCTGCCAATATGCCGTTCGTAAGTAGATACGTGAATATCTCACATAACGATCTCTACTGACATAGTGCCCCGTAGAAAGCCCTTATTACACGTATAGTGGACGGGCTTCATATGACATTCGAGCCCCGAGTGCCACGGAAACCGAGTCTTACTTGATCTACCTGAATCAAGCGCGAGTAATGAATGCTATTGGCGTGGACCTCAATTACTCGAAATCAAACGATGCAGTTCTTCAAGCATTCAGAAGAAATGGTGATGTTGTACTTCCGGGTTTTCTCGAAGACATCGAACGCGTCTTGTCTTACAACGTGCGCGTGGCACTAGTCTATGGAGACGCCGATTACACATGCAACTGGTTTGGCGGGGAAGCTGTTTCACTGGCCTTGAAGCACAAACACAGAAAGCAGTTCCGTGCAGCTGGCTACCAGCCATTTATAGTTAATGGTACTGAATATGGTGAAACTCGTGAGTATGGAAAGCTGTCGTTTACTCGTGTCTACGAAGCTGGCCATGAGGTCCCTAAATATCAACCAGTCGCTTCTTTGCAGTTGTTCAATCGAACTTTGAATGGCTGGGAGATCCCAACTGGTAACAAGGAGCTTGGCACAAACTCAGGAAGCACTGGTCCCTTTAGTGCAACTCATACTCAGTCCTCTGTTGCACTTCCATCCTCGACAAGTAAGCCTTCTGGAACAGGAGTGGCTCGTCATGCTCTTTCAAAGGTTTAAGCTTGCAGTTTGAATTTAAATTCATGCGGTATTCGGAAAGTTGGCTTCTACAAAGTATAGGTATTGACTAATTTGCTACTCGATTGATACTAGTATTCCTTTTGATATATGAACATATCCATTGGCACATACTGCATGTTTTTATTATCTGATTGAATAAGTTTGAAGATGTTGGCATTAGACATAATCCAAATAGCTAATCAAAGCATGTATCGGAATCCTCTTTGAAGCCGACGCGCCGCTGCGATATCGACTCCCTCATATTCTGCTGCAACTTGCAGGCGCTGTAATTCTTTTTCAGTGAGTTGTACCTCCCCATTGTCGTTATCTAGGCGTTCTTGACGCTTGTTCAGGATGCGCAAGTGGAAGTACATGAAGACAGCTGAAAGACCACCGAGAACCTGTACTGCGATACAAATCCCAAGCGCAATGCGGTAATGCGGCTGCTGAGAGTCTGTATACGTGTACGGCGTCCAGATACTCGCCGAATTAGCGATCGAGTTAATAAAAGCATAGGCAGCAGCACGTTTAGCTGGAGGACGAGGTAGGGAGTTCGCAATCCATGAATATAAGGTGCCGTTTTGAGCAAATGTAAAGTTCATCAAGAAAAGCGACAAGTAGCGTGGCCCGAAAGAATCGGTCGTCATGAAAATGATGAACCCTACAAGGGTTATCGGAATGGGATAGACGAAGAACCAGAAGCGGTGCTTTATCTTATCGGAAACCCAGCTATGTGCCAGACTGTAAAAAACCATCAAGACATATGGTGGAGCTACAAGCAGTAGCGAGACCGTATCATTATAGCCAAGCGATTTTGTCAATGTTGGAAAGAAATATTGGAAGCCACCAGCTGCGGCAATACACCAATAGGCAAATGCAAAGACGTAAGTTTTGATGTCTGTCATCGCCATTTTGAGTCCTTTCAGCTGGCTCATGCCGCCTTCCTCATCGATATCAGCTTCCGCGGCTTCAATAGCTAGTCGTCGTATCGCAACATCTCTCATTTCCGGCGTGAGTAGGCGCCAAGTCTCGGGAAAGTCAGGCAATATAACGCAAATTGTGAGACCTATGAAGCAGGTGATGGACCCTTCGATGATATAAAGCCACTGCCAAGCTCCTAAGCCGCGCTTTCCTGCCAGTCCATTTAGGATTCCCGCTGCAATAAGGTTGCCAAAGGCACCACTAATGAGCGAGCCAGAATAAAAGATACTCATACGGAAAGCAAGCTCAGACCTTGTGTACCATTTCGATAGATAAAACAGTACTCCAGCAAAGAAAGGCGCCTCTGTTTGGGTTTTTAGACGGGAACAAAAGGAGCATGAAGTCGCAGGATACTTACCGACTAATCCCAACAGAAATCGACAAGCAACGAGACCTCCGTAGCTTGTTACCTGGCTAGTACAGGCAGACACAAGGCCCCATGCAGTAACAAAGAAGCCTATAAAGAAGGACGGTCGACCCATATAATTGAGGAGAAGGTTTGAAGGGACCTGCATAAGAATATACGCGACGAAGAGAATCGAGAGACCCGTCTGGTACTGTTGACCAGTAAGAGAGAGATCCGACATGAGCCCTTGGAGTTTTGCGGACGCATAATTGTTTCTTTGAGAAAAGATCAGCATAGAACCTGGCATGATTGATCATGGGTAGAGCTGTAATGATGGTAAAGTCGAGCAATCAAGACACTCACCGATCGATATAATTCATCAGATAAACCAATATAACTAGCGGCATGATCAGAATATCAATGCGCCGGCGTAGTTTCCTTTCGAGGACCTTCTCCTCGGGGCTCAACTCCATTAAATGTACTGTTTCCTCGTGGGCCATTTCCACTTTCTCCCCCATAATCTCATGATCCGATATTGTATGCTCACCACGTTCCATTTTGCGATATAAAGTATTTGATGAACTAGGATACTCTGCAAAAGCCTCAAGGGGAAGACTCAATGCTTATAAAGGACAAGCATTTTAGTCGGTGCGCATGGCTTAAACATTTGCTGCTGTTGGATAATCTGAGGCCATTAGAGTCTGGCCTCACCCGAGCCAATGATGGCAAAGGACAGGCCGAAGGACCTTGCAGGAGAGCGTGTAATAGGTGCCTTTTCCGTCAGCTATGGAGTGGCTTGTTTCCCCCGCACTTTTTCTCCACATTCCCCGGGATTCACCCAAAAGCTGGGGATTAACTCGAGTTCTGATTGAAGCGCAGATCCGCTCGGATACTTCTCCGTCTCCATATCCGTTTCCAGGGAACTGCTTCTATATCATGGACGGGGAAAGCCATTCAGGTTGGTCGGTCAAATCTCTTGTCTTACGAGTGTATCACTAGTAGTCGACAACTAATGAGATAGCAAAAATGCCGTTCATGGGGCTTGAAGGCAACCGCCTCCTATCGGGAGTCAGTGTTACCGCAGGAATGGGGTTTATTCTGTTTGGTATGAAAGTATACGGCTATTACTCGGCATTTTCTCACGGGTACTAGGATATGATGATGGTGTGATTGGGGGTTTGTTGTAAGACAATCTCGTCCGCATACTGAAGACCGAGAGAGGAATACCCGCTAATTGTACAGGACGGCGCCCTCCTTCGTTGCACAGTTTCACTTGGATTCCACCATGCAAGGAACAATGACAGCACTATTCAATGTCGGCGCTGTAGGTCCCCAAGTTGATTTTTGTATCTATGAAGTTTAATCGCATGAGCTGATATCTCCAGTTCCTTGGATGTCTTCTATCTGCACTAGTAAACGGAAAATTCGGCCGCAAGACTATTTCACACACTGGTGCTTTTGGTGTAGCCACAGGGGCAATTCTGCAATCTGCTAGCTATGGCGTGGCCCAACTGCTTGTGGGGCGCATTGTTGCAGGAATTGGGCTGGGCGTACGCTGAACCTTGGAGTGATTCAAACAACTCGTTTAATTTGAATAAGCTAATTTTATGAGTGATAGCTTGTTGTGTCCAACATTATAATGTGGCAAACAGAGATAAGCCCGTCACACATAAGAGGATTTCTAGTTGCGTCTGCTTTAACATTTCTGATCCTAGGAGATGTCAGTGTCATGGTTGTTTTTATCCTTGATGGAGGCCAAGCTTACTGAATGTGACATAGTTGATCGCACTGTGGCTAGAATACGGCATCGCAGAACGGCCAAGTAGCTACGCTTGGCGTTTACCATTAGCACTGCAAGCAGCATTGGCAATACTTCTAAGTATGCTCTTACTTGTGATGCCCGAATGTAAGTTCTTCTCCGGTGAGTATTGAGAAACATTTCGCTAATCAATGATTTTAATACAAGCGCCACGATGGCTATTACAGCACGAATATCGTGATGAAGCGGTAGAGGTTTTAACCAAACTCAATACCCACAAGGGTATTATAGATGATGATAACCTGAGCAACACTTTGACAGAGATCACCGAGGCTATACTGATCGAAAGTAATCAAGCAACTTGGATGGATCTTTTGAAAGGCGATAGGATTGGCTCTAGAAGGAGAGTTGCTCTATCCTGCATCCTCAATGCTTGTCAGGCATGGAGTGGGAGTACCCCAGTTAGTTACTACACGACGTACATGTAAGGATATCCTCCCTCTCCCTACATACCACCCAGGGCTAATACTGAATTAATTCAGTTTCAAAAATTCGGTCGGGCTCTCCTACCGAACGTCACTCCTACTAGCAGGTATTTTACAAGTTTTCCGCTTGTGTGCAAGCATCGGGACTTGGTATTCTATTGAAAAATGGGTCGGTAATTAGGTCATTTATGCCGGAACCTGTACTGATATTTCAATAGGGTCGTCGATTATCTTTTATGGTGACAGCATTCGGCATGACGGTTGTAATGAGTGTAATGGCTGCTATGATTGCAATTGGAGGTAAGGGACCTGGTATAGTCGCTTCGGCTATGCTTTTCTTATACGAGGCGTTCTACGCCTGGGGCTTTATGGGACCTATTTGGGTATGTTGTTACCATGGTTGAAGCTTAATTCATGTTGTTGATTCTTTTCCAGGTCTACGCGCCCGAAATTCTGCCCTTAGCCCACCGAGCAAAGGGCGAGGGTCTTGCTACAGCTTGTCTATGGTTATCTACCTTCGTTGTGGTAGAGATTGTCCCTGTTGCTATAGCGAATATAGGGTGGAGGGTATACCTAATATTTGCTTGTTTTAACCTTGCCTTCATACCTTTCATTTATTTCTGTTTGCCAGAGGTAAGTCGATTCTTGATTGTACAGTGATGACACTCGTCAACCCGAAATCCTAATTTCTTTTGGCTTAGACTGCTGGATTGAGCCTCGAGGCAATCGATCTTTGTTTTATGGATCAGACAAGCCCGATCAAGAAGGCCAACCAGATGCGCCGAGAGCTCAAATTAGGCGGAGTCGTCACCATAGATCAGGCTTTCGAGGGGGAAAAGAACGATTCGGCTCATCTTGAGCATATTTAGAACGATTGATATCTTGTCTGGGCTTAAATATGATATAAACATGCCCTATCTTCACTTTAACTGGGTCCCCGATGCCCAAGGTCTAAGACCTCGGCGAAATCAAGGACGAAAGTTGTTTTTTTTTTTTAACTAGACAGCCTCAAGAAGCTTGTGATTAGATGATACTTTATGAGGGAATTGGATTTTGGAGGAACATCCTACACGACAGAGAGGGTATGTAGATATGTACACCTATAGATGAAACAGCTCGTCAAAGATCATTGCCACAAGGGCTTGAAGTAGAGCCACCCATGAACGCCAGGAAATGCGATAACAAGACTCAAGCAAAAAAGCCAAGCTTTTACAGGAATAAAAGGAAGACTCGTAGCATCTATGCCTTGGGCTTCGCACCTCCGCCCTTAGCTTTAGCCTTGCGTTTGCGATCTCTCTTTTTCAGGCCTGTCATCCCCGCCTTGCATACATCGGCGTAGCGAGTATAGAACGCTTCCAAGTCATCCTGCGAAACAATAGTGGAGAACTTGACTTTCGACGAGGTACTCTTTGTGACTTTGCCTGTTTGGCCAGCAGATTTGGGATTTGGCGCACCAGTGTTTCCATCAGTTGCGCGAACGACGATAGATGGAGCGGCTTGGGAGTCGGTTTGGGGGACTGGTTTTTGACTCAAAAAAACCGAGCCTCGCGCCTTATCTGATGTCTTCGAGAGTAGATTGGCAAGAGATGAGAAGAACTGTTCTATCGTTAACGAAGGACGTGGAATTGTCGCGTGGCCGCGGGGCTTAGTGATCCCGCCACCAACATAAAGGGAAAGCGAAACATACCTCATCGTGGCTCACGTGGGGTGTCATTCTGAACAGCAATCTTGCCAATGACACGACAATTGAGCTTGGGGGACTTCCAAGGTCGAATAGTCCAAGTAATGTCTCGTGGGGGAAGAACTCCGCTGTGCGTTGTGGGTCGCCGCCTCTGGATTTAGCCGGCAGAAAAAGCAGCCGCCGCAAAAAAGTTCACTCACCGCACTCTTTTCATGCGATTTTGAGTGTTTGACAACCTTGATCATGGCGAAACCCAGGCGCCCTCAGCATAATACAACGTCCCTGCCCCGGCATTTACGATCAGAGCTCGGGATACGAGACACCTACGGCGAAAAGAAACGCAAACGAACTGGACCGGAGGCGCGAAAAGACCGGCGGCGTGAAGAGCGAGCGGAGAAGAAGTCACAGAAATTTACAAGGCCGACCGGAAAGACATCTCGACGATACGAGGAAGACGAGGACGATGAAGATGATTTCGACTTAGACGACTATGAGGAAGAAGCTCCTCAATCTACACCAACTGGGCTCGGGGGGAAGCCAATCGCTGTGAAAGAGGCGGCTTCGAAACCCAAGTCCGCTCTGAAAAAGCCACAGGCAAAAATTGAATCCGACTCGGAGTCCGAGGGGAGCGATGGTTTTGATGACAACATCAATCTTGATGAGTCTGAAGAGGATACTCATGAAGAAACACCGCATATCTCGGGTAAAGTCAAATCAAAATTAGACCAAGATGATGCGGAGATTGCGGCGCTGGAAAAGAAATTGGGCCTCAAGAAAGGAAGCAAACTTCCCAAGGCATTTGCGGAAGATGGATTGGATGAATTAATGGGAGACCTTGGAAATATATCAGATGACGAAGACAAGAAGCGCAAAAGGGAAGCAGACGAATGGCTTCTGAATAAACGGCGCAAGGCCCAAAAAGTCCAGGCTCAAACGCAGGTCGAGGATAAAGATGATGACAGCGAAATGGATAGCGACGAAGATGAAGCTGATCTTGACGAACAAATATTTGGAGAAGAGGACGAGGACGACGAGATGGGAGACGGTAATGACTTTGAAGGCTTCGATGAAGAAGACACGCCCCCGAAGAAACGCGAGAATCCATATGTGGCGCCAGCACCCAAGATTGAAAATACGCCTTCTCAGAAATACATCCCGCCCTCACTAAGGAATCGTTCGGACTCAGAGTCCGAGGATCTTACTCGTTTGAAGCGCCAAGCTCAAGGACACCTCAACAAGCTTTCTGAGGCTAATCTAATCTCCATTCTGGGCGAGTTCGAGAAACTTTACCGTGACTATCCTCGTCAGCATGTCACATCCACAATCATCAATCTCTTGATGGGGCTTATTTGTGAACGAGCCGTTCTACAAGACACCTTCCTTGTACTTCATGCGGGATTCATCGCTGCCCTCTACAAGATAATGGGCATGGACTTCGGTGCTGAAATTGTGCAGACTATTGTCGAAACTCTGGATGCCGGCGGTGATGAACGAGGAACTTTTGCAGGAAAGGAGGTTATCAATTTGGTGTCTCTCCTCGCGCAGTTGTACAATTTCCACGTCATTGGTAGTCCTTTGATGTTCGACTACATCCGGCTTTTTTTGCAGGAAATTACAGAGACAAATACGGAGCTTCTGCTCAAAGTCATCCGAAGTAAGCCGCCGCAACCAATAATAGTTCAAGCACTCTCTAACAATTCTAATAGATTCGGGCCCTCAACTTCGACAGGATGATCCCTCTTCACTGAAGGATATTGTTTTATTGATCCAGCCTGCCGTCGCCAAAATTGGAGAGGACACACTCTCTGTTCGTACTAAATTCATGATTGAAACAATCACCGATTTGAAAAACAATAAAGTGAAGAATGCTATCGGTGCTAGTGTGACTTCAGAACATATCACGAAAATGCGCAAGATCCTTGGCTCCATGAACAACACTCGGGTCATTCGCGCATCAGAGCCAATAAACATTTCTCGTGCCGATATCCACGATTCCTCCAAGAAAGGAAAATGGTGGCTCGTCGGTGCAAGCTGGAAAGAGGATCCATTGGTATCAGCTCAAAAAGAGTTGGCTGGTGTCCCAACACAAGCATCCGAAAATTTCGAAGAGGATAGCGAGGGTGAAATTGACCTGGGGGCACTAGCAAAGGCTCACCGTATGAACACAGATGTTCGACGATCCATTTTCGTTGCCATAATGTCAGCAAACGATTACCAGGATGCTCAAGTTCGGTTACTCAAGTTAAGGATGAAGCGGGCTCAGGAATTCGAAATCCCTCGCGTGCTTATCCACTGTGCTATGGAGGAAGAGGCCCACAATCCATACTACACACTTATCGCCCGCCGACTCTGTGCTGAGACGGGGCGACGTCTCAAGGTCTCCTTCATGTTTGCCTTATGGAATGTCTTCAAGAAGATGGGCGAGAGTGGTGATGCCGATGAGGACGAACCAGACTTTGACCCGGAGGATGATGAGACTAGTGTTAGCATGAAAGCAGTGGTCAATCTGGCAAAGATGTACAGCATGCTTGTCGCAGATGGGACTCTCACGCTTGGGATCTTGAAGAATCTCAATTTTGCCTACTTGCAGCCGAAGACAAAGGTCTTCACTGAGCTTTTGCTCATCAGCGTCATTCAACAGTCACAAAAATCCAAAAAGGGATCCAAAAAGAAGAAAGAGAACAAATCAGAGCCGGGAAATTCTTTGAGAGACGAAGAGAGCTTGATGCAAATATTCCTTCGCGTTCAAGATACCCCGCATATTGCCAAAGGGCTGATTTTCTTCCTTCGCAAGGTCGTGGCCAAGAGTGACATACCAGCTACGGAGAAGGAACAAAAGCTGATTCGTTGGGGCTGTAATGTAGCCGCGGACGCCCTCAAAGCAGTTTCGGACTAAGAGCTGCTGCTTTAGTATATACATTTCTGAAACATATTCTTGTTTCTATGATAAATACCCGTGAATTAAGGTCTATTGATGGCTTGAGTTAATCTTTGAATGTATGTCGCGCTGCACATAATTGTATAAGGTATATCATAAATAAGAAAAGGGTTCGGTCAGCTAGTGGCTTCGCATATGAGATCCCATTCCATCGCTACAAGCCACCTTCCTTCCGGCGGGTCTTTATTCTTTCGTTTAGGATCATCAATAAGCTCTTTTTCCATGCTCAGCGAAGCGCATAAGTCCACGTCCCATGCCAAGCCTCGACAAATACCTATCAAGTCTCCAGCTTGAACGCGAACCAGGCTCTGTCGTGTTGATTGGGATATACTTGACCGAGGTAGGCCCATAAGAATAAATTGAACACCATCGGGATCCACTCTACCAGGCGAATCAATCAACTTGTGGGCTTCTATAAATGTTAATGGCCCGGAGCTACTGAAACCTCCGTGTCGAGCCTTGACTACACGTGCAACGACTAAATATTGGCTTGTTGACGTTATGAAATCGTCGATGATAGTAGTTGAAATGCTCTGGGGTGGCGCATGTTCACGTTTAGATCCTGTTTCGAGGATCCAACTTCGAACTTCTGCAGCCATCCCTCCTGGTGCATATGCAGGCACACCGGACCTGGGTCGGCCACGACGGCGAAGAGTACGCGAGGACGGCGAGAATGGGGCCGGAATATCATCCGTTGGTTTCTTTGGGGATGGTGACTTGGGAAGGACGAAGTTTGGTTTTCGTCTCTCTGGTGGCGAGACATCTTGCGTTGCAGCAGGTGTGGTGAGTTTGTGCGATGGCTGGCTGCTTGGCGGCTTCTTGCTTGATATCACGAACTTTGGTTTACTGCGGAAGGGCGTTTTCATATTACCAGGTGTAGTGGACTCTTGGGCCAGGGGTCTAGCTGATAGGCACGACGGAGTCTCTTGAATATCAGATCCTTCGTATGTGGTGGTAGGGCGTTGACATGGCGCGGAAGGCTCGAAGATGTGCCAGCCTTGATCTCGCGCTTCGGGGGGTGAGGAAGTAGGCAGTGCTTCTGTTGAACGTGATTTCTCGTAATGTGGAGCCTCTGCGGCTACGCGTCGCCGTTTGTTACTAGTATTTTGAACTGGCGTAAACAGCATGTCGAAGTCTGCATCCAGGGGACCGAGTGCGTTTGAATCAGATGGAGGAGTTCTATCGATTGAAACATCCTCCCGGTCACTTGTGCCCTTACGTCCTGAGTCCGGGTTCAGCGGGAACTCGCCATCATCCGAGTCTTCGATCACGTCTCGACGCCGACGCGACGCCCCAACAGAGCGCAGCGGTGTGTAAGCCACTGGGGCCGTTGGTGGAAAGTCATCATCTTCAACTATATCAGCCCCTTTGGCTTTTTGTGGGGTAGATTGCGACAGAAGGAACCGAGGAGAGTTGGCGAATTGAGAACCTGAGCGACGCGCAGATGGAGGGCGGCGAGGCAAGCGGAATGGAGATGGCGTCTGCATGCAAGGTGAGTGTAAGCCCTTTCATATAATAGCATCACACATACCACAGGCAGTGGCATTTGTTTGATTTAGTCAAACACGTGGGGAGTTAAACATTGTGGCGCGTGGGGTTGAAGTTGACAGGACTCGGGAGGCCAAACAACGCGGGAGGTGTCTTCGGGTTGCCGAGGTATACATCCCAGCTTGCAGGTCTGCCATTCTCCTTTTCTACTTCCCCGGGAAAAAAAAAAAAAAGATTAGGCGGACTGGCCATTCCAGCCATTACAAGGGGTTATTCCAGTGCTTGGTCTGATGCGAAGAAAATTTCATAAATCAATGATGCAACTATCTAGCCAGGATCATGAGGGGCTTGACTACTTGCTGGGCTCAACGGTATCTGGGACCCCTGGTATCCTCTGTGGAAACATCAAACTTATTCTCAACCACAATAGCATGGCTCGGGCGTTTGATGGTGGCACTGACACGACTAATGTCGTGGTCTCTGCTTGGTGACCACGCTTGGAACTTAGTGTCGTTGATCAGGTCTTCGAATTCGAGACCAGAATCGTAGTTGGACTGGCCCCCTGGGCGGTTGAACTTGGCCAGACGTGATGGTAGACGCCTGTGCGTACTATTCTGCGGGCCATTGCTTGCGTAGTAGTGGTCTGCCATTCCAGAGCTAGACATCAATCCTAATCTTTGCATCAAGGCGGAATATAAAGGTGCTGTTGCTGGAAGACATGCGCAAACGATACCTACGCCTGCCTCTACGACCGTGAAAGTGACGGTATCGATGTTGTTCCACTAATCAACAGTCAGCGAAAGAGTCTCGAACAATTGGAATTAGATGGTGTATCTTACCGTGACATCGGTCTCGTTGCTCACTTGAAAGATGACAGCGATTCTTGCGATACCACACCCCACTGTGAAAGCACCCAGCAAAAACACGCCAGAAACAGCCACCTTCCGTGCCGTCTGGATGGTTAGATTCCAGATAATCGGCACTGGAAGGAACAAGATAGCAAGATCCGAAACCGTGCTTAAAATCTGCGGAGCGCCCAGGTACTCAACAGTATGATTCAAACATGCACCACCTGGCATTGGCTCTCCGTAGTAGGCGACATAACGAGTCCAATAGTAGTCGATCGGCTTGCACTGGAAGATGAAAAGCAAGGTAGATGCAATTCCCAAGCCTATAGCGTATAATCCATTAATCCACAGAGCAATCTTGAACCACCTCTGTTGGACAAGAAATATACGTCGGTAGAGCACTAGGATGGAAAGCTTGACAAACAGGATACCGGGGGCCCATAAAATAGCCACAATCCAGTAGTTCTTCATTCAAGATCGTCAGTAAAAGCCACTAGGTTGAGGACTAGACGGGGCACGGCGTCATACTGTATAGATGTAAGAGAGTCCATGAGGGGCATTCTTGTCTTCAGAAAGAACTCGAATTTGATGAAGACCTGCTCCACCTGCCAGAGCTTGACAAGAAGCGATCAGCTCCGCCCAAACCACAAGCTTTCATATGGTCAGTCGATTGCTAGATCGTCTTTGGGGTAGGCATGACACACCAAAGCGACTACGATAAAGAGATCGTCGAGTGCCCAACCCTTTCCATAACGGCGCTGAGCGTATAGCCTCAACGCTACAGCCACAGTTGCTGCAGCTGCGCAAATACAAATGCCTGCGTATTGCTGTGGGCGTTCATCGTCACTCCAACGAGCAAACTGTCTGTTGTACTCTTCGCTCCCGGGCGCAGGGACATATCGAGTAGAATTAGGCATCCTCAGGTAAATATTGAGTTCCCCCACAGTGTAGGTCCATAAATCAGTCGCAGGCCTTGTAAGGCTCTTGGCTGGTGCGACTAATCTGGCAACACGCTGCTTAAGTTGATTTCTTCACACTCGGCGCTTACCACGTTCAGAAAACGTGCCGAGTGATGGTGCCGAGTGATGGAGAGCAATCATTCAGGATCTTTGGCTGACGAAGATCATTTCCAAAAGGCGAGAGGTCCATTCGCGGAGTATGGAGCCCAATATCCTCTGTAGCTGCAGGATGCCGCCGGAGCCAGTCAGGAGCGCCTAATGTAGATTAGTGCTTGCTGATATGCACAAAAAAGGACTAAGTTTTAATCAATTGTCGCCTTCACGCCCCTTGTTACGATGTGAAGGATTCGGCCCCCAAACAAAGAAACGAAACCACGCGCTATGGTAACTTAATACGAGGAGGAGCACGACTACAAGTCATGGCACCCGGGCCCTTCTTCAATAGGAACGAGATGCGTGCAGTACCGGGGCCTTGGCTGACGTCGAAAACACAGTTATTTGTGCTCTTAAGACATGGGCTTTATTCTTGGTTTTTCGAACACCTATTCTGAACTGTATGCTCTTGCACCTTGTAGCGCCAGTGATACTCTGTAGCCTCGTCTCGGGGTCGAGAATCAAGAAAGGGGTTTGGGGAACATCCTAGCATCAGCCTACCAAGAGATCCCAGCATGGAGTACTCCGTACACTCGTCACGGCCATACTGCTCCGAACTCCGTAGGGAGAATCTCACTCTGCCGTAATCCGTACGGCGTACGGCGGATGGGTTACTTGATTCCAAAAGGAGTATGTAGCAGTCCGTAGTGGATGACTTGGGGGCTGCAGAAGGTACAGGCTCGTATCATGTGGCGATCGGTGGGCTACTGGATTTTCATGCGGCCATTTGGCAGAGCAGATGGTGAGAGAAAGCTTCATCAATGGAAGTTTAGTAACTAATAATACCAGACTCTGCACGGAGCATAATTTTGGAATGGAAATTAGTCGTTCAGTTAAAATAATAGAGATTAAAGGTAATGACTCGATACGATCCACCCTGATGTTGTCACGGCGGGGCTGACGATGGCGTTGATCCTTCAAGACCACGAGGTTTGAGGCTTACACTTACGATACGCCATGACCCGTTGTTAGCGGCGCTTTGTACCAACTAGCTAGTATGACATATAGTATAAACTCGAACTGTCTCCACCGTGACTGCATCTTGGATTAGTAATTACTAGTTCGGTTTCAATCATAGCGCGTGCTAAGTAAGAACTAGGAATTAATTGTCAGAATTGGCGAATCGTCGCCCTCTTTAAGACTACAAGTGCATTGGAAATATAGATTGCATTGGATTTGACTCGCCCCAGACCAACCAACCGGAGTGTTACATGGGGCTTGGGCAAGTGTGGCTTTGCAGGTACAACGGGTATTTCCTGCGGGTTAGAACGGCAGTCACCTCAACGCCCAAGGTCCATTTTGCCTGAGTCCAGCTGGATTTGATCGTTTATAAAATGCCCTCTATTATTCATCTCAAGAATGGCCGTGTTGCCATAGGGGACCAACTCATCCCCAAGTCTATATGGGTTGATCCTGGGACAGGCGTTTTCATATCGGCGCCTGACCCCGCTTCGACCGTTACAGAAGTAGACCTCAAAGACCAGATAATTGCTCCAGGCTTCATAGATTTGCAAATAAATGGCGCTTATGGATTTGACTTCTCAGAGGACGCTTCTGGCACTCAAAATGGAACGTCGTATACAGACCGATACATGGAGGTTCGGCGGAAACTCATAACTACTGGCACAACGAGTTTTCTACCGACTATGACAAGCCAGATGCCAGACCGATACCACCAGGTGGGTAGTCTCTAGACTGGAAGTCCAAAGACTGTTGGTCTCAGCTTCTCAGATCTGACATTCGGAATGCCAGAATCTCCCCTTCCTAGGCCCATCCAAATCTCGTGACCCATTTGATGGTACGGAATCACTGGGTGCGCACTGCGAAGGACCCTTCTTTGCTCATAGCCGGATTGGTGTTCATCTTCCCGATGCAGTCGACGCATCAGGCACAAGAAGTGATCCAGAAACTGTGTTGAGAACGTATGGGGGTGCTAATCTCATCGGAGATATGGGCCGTTGGTCCGGGCATAACGAACCAGGATTCATACCCTCTAATGTCCGCATGGTTACTCTTGCACCTGAAAGACCTGGTGCATTGGATACAATAAAACAGCTTAGCTCGAAAGGGATTGTGATGAGCATTGGCCATATGGCTGCCGATTTTCATCAGGCTCGAGCTGGGATTGAAGCAGGCGCGTCGATGATCACACACTTATACAACCAGATGAACCCACATCACCATCGTGAACCCGGACCTCTCGGTATTCTCAGTGGCAGAGCAGATTTGCCGAATCGCCTGGAAGGTGAATGCGCTGTTGATGACGGAGAAAAGATAACGAAATATGGCCATCCTCCTTACTTTGGTATTATTGCTGATGGTAGCCATGTCCATCCAGCAAGTCTGCGATTAGCACATTTGGCTCATCCTGGAGGATTAATTTTGGTGACGGATGCGCTTTTATTGCTTGGAGGCGAAGATGGGACTATCGACTGGCTCACCCGGAGACTTACAAAGAAAGGGGTTTCGGTCAAGTTAGAGGGGACTGATATCATCGCAGGGAGGTAAGCTAAATAAGAGTCCCTCAATTAACGGATTAATTTGCTGAATGTATATTTGAAATCGCAGCTGTGTGACCCTACTTCAATGTCTCAATAATTTTCGACGCTGGACTGGGGTCTCTATAGCAGCCGCCATTCAGTCAGTGACATCTAGGCCAGCTGCAGTTCTAGGGTTGGATCATATCAAGGGAACCTTCAAGCAAGGGGCAGACGCAGATTTTGTGATATTGAGTGAAATATTCTCTCCTGATCAGTCGATTTCAGAGATAGAAGTTGAACAAGTGTGGAAATTCGGTGTTAAAATAATGGATAAGGGAAACAAATAAGCCAGAGAACAATGTAGATTAGAGTACAAATTGAGCCAAATCCACAGGTGTGTCGATATTGTGGGCTCGCAGGACATGGCCCTCAGACTAGAGCTTCAGGCTGATGGACGCTGCTAACAGAGATGTTTCGCTCCACAGTGATACCCAATGATTGAGTATCATTGGATGTCTTTTCAGCTGCCTTTCCCGATGATTTTGAGTAGCAGAAGGTCTTGGGCGCGGGAGAAAGTTCAGTCGCGACAGAAGAGCTTCGGAGTGTAGTGGAGTCTCGAAGTGTGGTCCCAGAATCGAATGCTAGCTTTTGCCAGAGATTGCGTGAGGGAGTTCGCGTACGCTCTGAATCCATACGCTGGATACAATCCAGAGATGCCCCAGCCCAGATTGAAGACAGGGGCAGGGAGATGACAACGAGAGTCAACGCGTTGGAACCGAACTCGGGAAGAAGTACGTAGAATTGAATAACAGTCACCAGCGCTGGAATAATGAGTGTTTGGCAGCCGCAGATGAAGATAATCTTCATAGGCCCAAAGTCACGTACACCAAGACGGCGTCGTTGTTTGATTGCGAATCCGAGCTTTGTGACGAACACGAGACAGAAGAAGCAAATGCTGACCGTGATGCAGATCAGTGTGGTTTTATTAAGCCAAATTAGCTCAAGGGACCACACCGAAAGCGAGAAAACATTCATGCAATTAGCGACCATGTATACGAGGCGGAAAGAAATGGGTATCAATGCCACGACGACAGAAAGCGCGAGCAAAGTGTAGCGATATCGTCGTCGTAGGGTCAGGCACACCACCTGGACTTGCAAGATCAGCGAGGCTTCAAAACAGATGACTAGCAGTGTTTCGAAGACAATGGCAAGGACAGAGACCGCATATGCACTATCTGAAAGGTCGGAATAGTCACTAGCGAAGTAGCTGTAGATGTCCTCAACGGGGGTTGAAAAATGAATAAGTTGAAACAGTAACCGGAATATGTTCAAAACAAGGGCAGCGAAGTTGAGCGCGAAGACCCAGGAGCCACGACGACGAGTCAGTAGAAGCAGCATCACGAATAAGATAATTGATGCCCCCAGCTGAACCGCATAGTTGACGCATAGCTGCTGGTTGTAATGAACAAACCCCTGTATGTCGGCCAGGGATAAAGTGATTGGGCTCCCATCGCGACTCTCAATCGTGATGTTCTGTGACGATGGATCTTGGAGATCCATCATTCCTGATGTTCTGGCGATCAAAGATCTTCTGGTGGGATCCGATGGCAGAATGATTCTCGAGAACGCGATCAAGGAATGTGCAAGGCATTGATAGATGTATTATCTCGAACGACGACATCTCTTTATATTTCGTCTACGAGTTGGCTGGTGTTAGGAATTAGCTAAGATGATGGCTGTCTCTGGGTGAAGATCAAGGCTGAGACGAACAATAGCAGGAGTGGGGAGAACAATAGAAGGAGGCGACTGCCGCCTGGCCAATAGTTCTAGGGTTAACTTTCGACAACAATCAGAAACGATCCATGGATCGGATTTGACACAATGCTAGCACAATACACTTTGAGTTCCTCCAGCGATAGCCCTGGAGTGTCGATACAACTCTATCCATAGATATTTCGTAGATCCCCCAGGTGATCTAGGCCGCCCGCGGGCGCCATGGAATCAAGTCCCCGCTGGCTCTCCACCGGCCTTGATGGCATTCCCTGTCTTGATCTAGGTTTCAGCTGCAACTCAATCTTATAATGACCATCGAATTCCGGCCAATGCACCCGTGGACATGTCTCGGCCTTCCAAGCCGGGACACCCGGCTTTTCTCGGCCATGCAACTGGAACACTGAATAGGCCCCCAACCTAAAATACCGTTCCAGATCCAAAATTGACCTTGATAATTTTACATTCTGTGGTAGGCTAAGTCGAAGCAAAACAATTCCCTTGGAGACACCCTGGAATACTGTGCCTTGAATATACTAAGAACCTGGTACACGGGGAAACCCACTTCGGGGAGGAATTGGTCCGACTCGGTCATCCTCGGAGACATTCTCGTCGACCTCAACGTCAACTGCCGGGCAGCCGGCAAATTATTAAGGTGATGACAGGGCTTATGACAAAGACCGGTCTGGATATAACAGTCTTATTCATCGCCTTGGACCTTCCTTTTCTTCAACACTGGGTCCTCTGTGTCCAGATGTCCGGGCGTTCACGGGTAATGCCCCGCAGAACAAGCACCACCTGGATGGAAATTTCTATGGATTAGAAATCACAGCTGATGGAGTATATATTGACTCCAAGAGAATGATTCAGAGTCAGATTCTATCTCCCACGCTTCCAATTCCTCCCTAGAACCTATCATCGACACCATGACTTGGCCAGACATCCCCACAAAGCCCGCGGAGGGCATCTCCTACTTCACGCCGGCTCAGAGCCCACCAGCAGGCACAGCTCGTAATCCCCAGACTAGTGGAAAGGCCATTCCGAAACTCTTCCAGCCCTTGACCATCCGAGGCCTGACATTCCAAAACCGATTGGGAGTAAGTGACTACTGGAACTCGTGTTTCATAGCGGGTTGCCGAAACCATGTACTCACTATCCTTTGCAGGTGGCGCCTATGTGCCAATACAGTGCTGATAATGGCCATATGACCCCCTGGCACGTTGCCCACTATGGCGGAATCGCCATGCGTGGACCAGGTATGATTATCATCGAAGCCACTGGCGTTGTTCCCGAGGGACGTATTACGCCTTTCTGCACCGGTTTGTGGACCGATTCGCAGATCGCGCCGATGAAGCAGGTTGTGGAGTTTGCACACAGCCAGGGCCAGAAAATCGGTGTCCAGCTCGGCCATGCTGGTCGCAAGGCCTCGACGGTGCCCCCTTGGATGGGTGGTGCCACTGCCACCAACGCTGTTGGTGGCTGGGTGGAGAATGTCAAGGGCCCCAGTGCCATTCCGTTTGCCGAGGGCGATATCGTGCCGATAGAGGTTACTAAATCCGATATCCAGGAGATCAAGGACGCCTGGGCGGCTGCTGTGCGCCGTGCTCTGGCTGCCGGAGTCGATTTCATCGAGATCCACAATGCTCACGGTTACCTGCTTTCCTCGTTCCTGAGCGCCTCGTCAAACAAGCGCACCGACGAGTATGGTGGCAGCTTCGAGAACCGTATTCGTCTACCGTTAGAAATTGCCCAAATCACCCGTGACACTGCTGGTCCAAACATGCCCGTTTTCTTGCGTGTCTCGGCTACCGACTGGCTGGAGGCTAGCTTGCCCGAGGAGAAGGGCTGGAAGCTCGAAGATACCGTCGAGTTTGCTCGTGCTCTCGCTCAACAAGGTGCCATTGACTTAATTGACATCAGCAGTGGTGGTGTTCACGCGTCGCAAAAGGTCAAGGGTGGACCGGCGTTCCAAGTTCCATTTGCTGCGGCTGTCAAGAAGGCTGTTGGTGACAAGTTGCTTGTTTCTGCCGTTGGATCTATTACTAGTGGCGTTCAGGCCGAGAAGATCCTGAACGAGGACGGTGTTGACTTGATCTTGGTCGGCCGGCTTTTCCAGCGTGACAATGGCTTGGCATGGGCCTTTGCAAAGGACTTGGATGTCGAAATTGCCATGGCCGGCCAGATTCGCTGGGGATTCACGAGCTTCCGCAATGCCTCTGAATACATCCAGCCCAACTCTTACAAGGCCGTCATTACTGACTAAATTAGGCCAACCTTGGATAAAACTAAGATTTAGACTATTATAGAAAATAACATGATTGATGAATGAATTTTTTTTAGACATCTATTGTCAAAATTCTCACAAATTAGACACCACCTGTAGCCGTTAAAAAGTCAAAGTCTGCGCCTTTGTGGGCTTGATTTACACAGCGCTCATATAGCCCCCGATATCCTCTTCTAGTGTCTCTTTCTTTCCATGACGACCCCTCGCTCCGCTGCTGCTGTTTCCTCTGAAAAATTCTATTCTGCATCTCAGTTTCATCAACATCCAATCGTAATATGCGCTTCTCAGCATCAAAAATGATCAGATCACCCGTTTCAATAACCCCAAAGGGAGATTCGGGAATAGCAGACTCTGGGGAAATATGCAGCACAATAGTACCACCAGCGGTTCCAGACATTCGGCCATCCGAGAGACGAAGCATGTCAGTGACACCCTGTGCTGCCAGTTTTCGAGGTAGAGGGATCATTCCTGCCTCTGGCATACCGGGATTGCCGATAGGACCAATTCCTTTCAGCACAAGAACCGAATCTGCCGTCACATCAAGATTCGGATCATCAAGGCGCAAGGCCATATCACGAGGATTTTCAAATACGACTGCCCGTCCGGTATGACGGAGAAGGTGCTTTCCCTTTGATGCCGAGGCCTTTATTACTGCACCATTGGGTGCTATGTTCCCTTTCACCACAATCAAGGAAGATGACGGGTGCAATGGGTTATCTAATGTCCGAATAATCTGGCGAGAATATTCGAAATCGCGGAAAGGGCTTTTATCCAGCACCTGCCCAAGCGTTTCACCTGTGATTGTCTGCGCAGAAAGATGGAGCACCTGTTTCAGGCGATGCAGTAGGCATAACATGCCCCCTGCGTTGTGGAAGTCGGTCATGTAGTTGTCACCGCTAGGTTTGAGGTCGACAATTAAAGGTGTGCTCTGTCCAATTTTATCTAGTGTAGTTAAAGTGATTTTACCGTTGATATCAGGATGTCGATTCACAATAGCCATGAGATGGACCATCGCATTTGTAGATCCGCCAATAGCTTGCAAAACGACGGCGGCGTTATAGAAAGACTCAATAGAAAGAAATTTTTGCGGCGATCGCCGGGCTTTAGCAGCCTCAACAGCATTGCTCCCTGTTTGCTCGGCAATTCGCAGTCGCGCAGAAGAGACAGCTGGTGCAGAAGCACCCTGGAGCGGAATGAGCCCCAGTGCTGCTGTGATGCAGGCCATAGTACTCGCGGTTCCCATTACTCCGCACGTTCCAATCTAGAATACTAATGAGTTGGGATTCTTTGTTTAATCCATCAAAGACCACGTACAGTTGGGGCGAGCTCTTCATTAATTGCCATTATCTCTTCGACGTCTGTGGCCCCAGCTCGGAAGGAAGCCCAGTTGTTCCGACAGTCTGTACAAGCGCCAATACGTTTCCCTTTGTGGCTGCCAGGCATCATTGGGCCTGTCAGTAATGGTAGAATGGGCTTATTAGCCGATATACCGCCCATAATTTGGGCTGGTACAGTCTTATCACAACCTGATACCTGAGAGTTAGAGGCGTTTGAATAATTGTAGTAGCAATAACATACCTCCAATCATAATACACGCATCAACAGGCTGTGCTCGGATCATCTCTTCGGTGTCCATGCTCATCAAATTACGCAGGAACATGCTTGTTGGGTGCGAAAAGCCTTCGTGCAGGCTAATTGTAGGAAAATCGATGGCTATACCTCCTTGAAGATGAATCCCGCGTTTGGCAGCTTCCATCAATTGAGCGGTATTTCCGTGACATGGATTAAATCCAGAGGCCGTATTGATTATTCCAATAATAGGCCGTGATAAAGCATCTTCGGAATATCCCAAGGCTTTGATGAATACTTTCCGTAGAAAAAGAGAGAAATGAGCGTCTCCATAAGATGTCAAGCCTTGGCGAAGTCCTGTGGTGGACGTGATAGGCTGTTGTAGATCGTAGTCTTGGTTGTCCGGCTCACTGGGTGTCATTATGAAGGATCCCTGACTAGAGAAACTAGTCCAACATTAGTGACTTTGGTGAAGTCGAGATATCCTCGTGGATAAGTATGGGCAGACGGGTGCCTTCCGTGATGACCGTGGCAATATCCAGCAAAAAGAGCCACGGACTGTAACCGCGCGGATCGCCTCCGCTTGGAAGCCTCGGCATAACACGGCATAAAAGCTCATGCGAAAGGAAGAGGTATCATCCGTATACACTCGTCGTTTTACTTGACACACCTTGACGAAACTTTCGATCCTCCATCAGCATGCTCAGTCTTCAAGGCAAAGTCGTTCTTATTACAGGCTTGGGCCAGACAAGCGATGAAGGGTGGGGTATTGGAGCTGCGATCGCTACTCTGTTTGCTCGCCAGGGCGCCTCTATCTTTGGAGGAAACCGCAGTCTTTCGTCGGCAGAGAGGACCAAGCAACGAATTGAAAAGGAGGGCGGTATCTGTGACATTCGTCAGACCGATGTTACCAGCTCGGAGTCTGTGAAGGCACTGGTCGATGCATGTATAGCCAAGCATAATCGAATCGATATCCTGGTAAACAATGTTGGCCGCTCTGAGCCTGGCTGTCCTGCATCTATGCCCGAGGAGGTTTGGAGCAGCCAAATTGATATCAATTTGAACAGTCTATACCTCACTTGTCACCACGTGTTACCAATCATGGAAAAGCAAGGCTCGGGAGCTGTAGTGAATGTCTCAAGCATTGCTGGTTTGCGGTATATTGGGAAACCCCAGGTTGCATACAATGCTACTAAAGCAGCCATAATGCAATTTACAAAGGCCACGGCCGTGATTTATGCCGACAAAAACGTCCGCTTGAATACTGTGGTACCGGGCTTGATCTACACCCCCTACACTCGAGCTCTCGCTCAGCGATTTGCTCCAGGCGGGGATGAGGCGGCATATATGGAAGGAAGAAACGGGCAAGTTCCGATGAAGAAAATGGGGGATGCATGGGATGTGGCAAATACGGCACTTTTCTTAGCATCTGACGAGGCCAAATACATCACTGGGCAAAAGATTGTGGTGGATGGGGGAATTACGAGTTCAACTGGGCGCGTCTAGGGCTTATGTGAAACAAAAGAAGTAATTGTCTTAATAGAATTGTCAGAGACCTGTACTATGAACTGTAAAATCAAGAGTAGCACCATAATTTGAAGTTTCTGAGAAATTTATTTCAACGCTTGGATGTCCTGTGGCAATTGCAAGACAACCGATTGGCTCCAGAATACTCTGTATAGCATTCATAAATAAGTGTGGAGAGTCCTTCCCCACAGTGCGCATCCGTATGACCGCTAGACTAAGTATTGATATAAGAGTGGCCTTCTTTTACCCCTGGATTCTGGTACTTCCTCCCTCAACCTCTCTTGATATGTAGTATTGATGTTAAGTGATATTAACATGTTACAGATAGCCAGAGATGTGCCAGTCAACCTTAAGGATTGACCCAGTTTCACTCTCTATTATGTACAAAACACGAGAATCATCTCCAGCCCATGTCAAGTTTGTAGTCCCTGAGCCCAGTGGGCTCTTGATATTTCCAAGTAGCTCGCCGTTAGATCTATAAACGAAAATTGTCCCTAGTGTTGAATGCGCGACAAAAATATTTCCTTCTGCATCTAAAGCCATTCCATTGGGGCCTCAATCCCATAGTAGCTCGAGAACCTACCCATCCGCTGAACAGACCCATCTGCATAAAATGGAACATGCCAAGCCGCATTATCTCTGGTCATTGAAACAAATAGAGCGGATCGATCTAGGCTCAGGACTAGCCCATTTGGCGATGGTCCGTAAGATACGATCATTTCGAGACTCCCATCGAGATGAAATTTGAAGACGCGACCGGTGGGATCATGAAGCCCAGTTATCCCTTGGTCTGTGAAAAATACAGCTCCATTGGAATCAGCCACAAGGTCATTAGGACCTTTGAACCGCTCGCCGTGATACCGCGAGGCGATTGTTGTGAGCTGTCATGTATTGGGGTCAAGCGCCATTATACCATTCTTGAAATCAGCAATGACAAGATTCTCCGTTCACTTTGTTCCATGTCATGCCATTTGGCTATCCGTCATACTCCACCATCAGTTTCCATGACGCGTCGGCGTCTATCGAGAATATGCGACCGTATGGAATGTCGGTAACGAACAGACGGTTTAGTGATGGCACAAAAACCGGACCTTCGAGGAGCGAATCCAAAGGTATTCCTCTTTTCTGATTCTGTAAATGCTCTGAATTCCCTGGGCGTCGGAATGCTTCAGGAAGCTATGTCCATGTTTGGACTTGCTAAAGAGTAGAAATTGATCACGTTTCTTCGCAGTCTGCAAAAACGGACCATATTATACTATGAGTACTCTCTGAAAGTTATTAATATTATTATTATTATTATTTTAATGGTGGCATTGGGACGTAAAGCGAATCGGCGGACCCTTAGGCGGACGCACCCCGCGTCATACACCCCGCATCATATCGGAGCAGATCCGCTGGCGGAAAACATACATCTCAGGGTCTTGTGGAAACTTCATTCGAGAATGAGGGGATTGAAGGTTCCTAGAAAAAACAAGTTTTGAGTGATACTGCCAGTCCCAACTAAATTCTACCTATACGAGGTTTCCATACAATTCATGCAATAATGTTAGCTTTTACCCTAGGTTATGCCGTTGCCCTTTTCCAAAGATATGGGGAAGATACCTAACTAGGTAGCTTGTTTGCTGTTTTCAATATTACCTCGAACTCATATGCACCTGAATGCGGCCATGGTCGTCATGCCATCGCGGACGGCCGGTGGCAACGCGTGCTATCGCCGGATGTAGTGACGATCAGCCATCACCTCAGAACACATGAACTGAGGAAAAGAGTGAACAGCACGTTCTGT
This sequence comes from Mycosphaerella populi pn0402, assembly GCA_002153405.1. Taxonomy (NCBI): domain Eukaryota; kingdom Fungi; phylum Ascomycota; class Dothideomycetes; order Mycosphaerellales; family Mycosphaerellaceae; genus Mycosphaerella; species Mycosphaerella populi. The sequence continues at coordinate 25,864 of MWPW01002848.1, forward strand.
CCAATTTGATCTTTCTACAGCCTGACAAATGTAAATCCATTAACAACGCCATTACTTCACAACTTGGAGCTATGGCTTGTGAGCGATGGGTCTACTGCACCATTGCGGCAGCTGTTTTCCTCTGTGTCTCGTTCTATGTCCTGTTACACCAAAGCGATGGTTCGCTCAGCGACCTACCACCGTATGTCCCATAAATTGTTGATTTCTTTTGAAGAGCATGATCGAGGTTAACATTTTCAGGGAATATTCACAATGGCTCAACAAAATCGCACCCTCCTTTTCAGCGGTTCAAACTATATGGAGTCCCCGTCTTCATCCTATTACCGCGACACAATTCATCAATCCGTCGGGCGAATATTTTGTCATTGAAGAGGAACCATTCTTTACCAGATCGCTGGGGAAAAGATTGTTGATCATGGATGTCGACAGTCGCCCACTTGACGGCCCTGGCGGGATCGCCAATGGCTCACAGTTGAATCTGACAGACATCAGTTATAACACAATCGGCAGGCTTGATCACTTCATGTTCGGTAAGGTTTTCGCCTAATACTGGAAGAAGCCGCATATTAATGATCTTTAGCGACAATTCATGGATACGATTACAAGCTATACAAAGCTCCGAGTCCTGCTAGTCTTCATGGAACCTGGAGTAAGGTGTCTGCAATCAAGGAAGCACTGAATGACTATGAGATGGTCGTTTTCCTCGATGCAGATGCAATCATTCACTATCCACATTTGCCTCTAGAATGGCTCTTCAACTACTGGGGTATCAACCAGAACACTCGCGTTGCCCTACCTGTGGACCCCGACGAACCACAAAACAAAGATTCCCATGGAGAAATCTATCTCAATACGGGGTTTCTAATTGCGCAGAAAAGCCCGCGAACAGAGGAGCTTTTCGATGCTTGGGAATCGTGCCCTTCCGAGGTCAGGTACTCTAATTGTTCTCAGTGGGCCCAAGAATGGCCTCATGAGCAGGCGGCATTTGGGGAATACTTACGATATGACTTCGATGAGCCACAAGAAGTGTTAACTCTACCATGCGCAGAAGCAAACGGCTATCCCGAGTTAGAAAACTCAACCTGTCACGGAGAGTTTATTCGTCACTACTGGACAGCAAAGCACTTGGTACCAGCCTCTGTGGAGCTCTCAATCGCCCAATATACACTGCGCGAGGCACATACTATGTTCCATCAAGACCTTGAAAATGTCTTGGTAAACATGACTGAGCCAGTATCCCCTCACTATTAATCAGGTCTAGAATCCGAAGATACCCTTGGGCATCTTTAGCACTGGAACGTCCTTGCATGGAGGTGATTGTGTTATCTCGTGCTAATGAGAAATCAATCATGGCATCGTCACCCGAGGTGTCCAGTGGCTCTGAACACTATGTGCCTGCCTGGAATGAAGCCTTGTGAAATGGTCTGTACATATATGATACGTCTTCCAAAGATTGCTCGATATTAGCGCTCCCTAATTTCTAATCTATTGCTGTGAGTTTTCAATTGACTCACCTTGTGTTTATTTATATCCCTTGAACGTACACTCGCAAGCGGGATGTGGAATGTTGATCAACTGCTATGGTCGAAGCGAACTCAACCCCGTCAATGTTTAGGTCCTGCTTTTTAATCTAGATTCCGGTGGGTTTGACCTCTCCATAACCATCTATTGCATGCCATGAATTGTCATAATCGCATATTTTACTAGATTGAATGAAGAGGGGAAGCAGCCCGTTGAAACTATTTTTAGTTCCATTGTCCGCCACCAGTTTCAGCACTCAACATTCTTCCGGATGCGGTTATTTAGTCTTTGATACACCTGCTTACCATGAATTTGAAGGCTCAATGGTACAGTAGTATGCTAAAGCTCATTTGGGACAAGAGATTTGTTCTTGGTAACTGAAAGCACAACTGGCGAGAGTCGTACGAAGACCTCATGCCCTCCGAGACTAACTTCCCTTGCAAAAGGATTTTACCTTGGCCTCCTCACCTTGAGATTGCACTACTATCCTGAAAATGACTTTAAGAGGTCTCCCTGGTAATATAGGGTCACCAAAACGGAGTTATAAATGGGTGTATTATGCGGCGGCCGCAATTTCAATTATTTTCATCTTTCATTGGATCTTTCCACTCGATACCGTCTCAACAGTAACTTCAGAGTATGTTTGTGACCCAAAAGTCATCAGAAAATATCGTCTAAAATTTCCTAGGGCGATTTACTCTACTAAAAATCTCGTTTATTCTGGCGATGGCATCCATTCCAATCTTCGCAGTATCTACGACGAGCTACTCCCCGTTACAGCAGACCAATTCATCAGCCCAGGAGGAAAGACGTACGCCTTGAAGGATGAGCCAGTCTTCAAAAAGTCACTAGGAAAGGATTTACTTATCCTTGACGTTGAAACTCGTCCTCTTGATGGCGAAGGAAAGATATTGAACCGCAAACCGCTCAATCTCGACAACGCGCCATATGAGACGATGAGCAGACTCGGCCACTATATGTACGGTGAGTATTACTCTAAAGCAGAAACAGAATTTAGCCTGATCTAAACAGCCCGCACTCATGGTTACGATTACAAGCTGGTCCAGCCCGTTGAATCCGACCTCATCGGAAGCTATCTCAAAGTACCGGTCGTCCGAGATGCACTTCAAAATTACAAAATAGTAGTCTTCATGGATGGAGACACCATGTTCCCATACCCCCATATCCCAATGGAATGGCTTCTGAACCTGTGGGGGGTAAAGAATAATACCCTAATCGCCATGCCCGAAGACGTCGACGAGCCCTGGAGTTACGAGTCTCGAGGAAACCTCATCCTCAACTCCGGCTTCATTATCGCACAGCAGTCGGATCGCACTCACGAACTGCTCGAGGCGTGGACGACATGCCCCAAGGAAACTCGGTATCCTGGCTGTGCTCCATTCAACGAGACATGGCCGCTTGAGCAGTTCACTTTCTCGAACTGGGTTCGGTATGATTTCAATGGAACCGATGAAGTCGTTGCTATTCCATGTACTCTAGCGATGGGCTACCCGGGAGCTCCTGAGGGGGGTGGGATTTGTCATGGAGAGTTGATGACGCATTGGACGACTTCGAAAGACTCTACCTCGGCCGCGGTACAAAAGTCCGTGATGCAGTACGTGATGCGTGAAGTACATCGACAGTTTCATCGCGAGTATGATGATGTGGTACTGAATTGAATGAGGGGATAATTAGTCGAAATATTCGAATACACGCGATCCTTTGTTTTGCTTCATACTTGAATTTTTCGTAGTCAACAGTTCATAACCCGCTTTATTGAAGAAGAAATAGTAGTTTCAATCAACACTATTTACTAAGAAAACCAAAATAAATTACTAGAGGTTTGCGGCTACTGGGGTATCTTCTGCCGAACGCCCTTCCTTGATCATATCGCTCAACTTGTTCGCCAGTGCACCGATCGGGGCAGTCGGATGTCCACTAATCTGCTCGGGGAAAACACTTGCGTCCATGACCCGCAATCCTTTAACACCGTGAACTTTACATTGAAGATCAACAACACTGGTGGCAGGGTTCGGTCCCATACGCGCCGAGCCTACAGGGTGGTAGAGCGTAAATGCCTTCTCTTTCATGTAGCGAATCAGATCAGCGTCTGAGATGTTATCGATGTTACTACTGGAGTAAGGCCACCAGTATGAAGATGGGTCGTCGTTCTCTGGGACTGGCTCCAGGAACTTCTTGAATGATGGGCTTCGGATGATTTTCAAGCAGACTCTTAGACCTGCTAAAATTACCTTGCGGTCATTGTCCTCCGCATCGGATAAATACTTTGGATCAATGATTGCTACAAGAGAAATTTGTTAGATCGACGCGATTCAATGCAGTTGTATGTGGCGAACTTACGTGGCTCAAATGGATCTCTGCTCTTCAGAGAGATAGTTCCCGCACTCAGAGGACGAAGATGGCAACAAGCTATCGTGAAAACGCTACTTCCGTCAATGATGGGCTCCTCCGCGTGGTTTACAAAAGCTAGCGGGACCCCAATAATCTCCAAGTCGGGACTTGCGGGCCCAGAGGTGACATCGGCAGGAGGAGAAGTTGATGCTGGAAAGTTGTAATCCGTAGATCGGATGAACGCCGCAGCCTCGCCAGCATTACTAGTCAAGGGACCAGAGCCAAACAGCTTCCATCGGAGAAGCGCTGGTATGGCTTTGGCCGTATTTCCAAGATAGTCAAGGGTCTTGGAAGGGTCTGCTTTCGCGATTATCGGGGTAGGACACAGATGGTCCTTCATATTCTTCCCCACGGCATCAATCTCTTGAAAAACGGGAATACCAAGGCTCTCAAGTTCATCACGAGGGCCAATCCCACTCAACAGTAAAGTCTGTGGGGTGTTCACTGAGCCTCCTGAGAGAATAACTTCTCTACGTGCGTGGACCTGGAAGGGTTCACCACCGCGCCCCTTTTTCAATTCAACGCCAATGGTAGTTGGTGTTGTTGATGTGGTGGTATCGAAGAGCACTCGAGTAACCTGAGCATGGACAGCGACGGACAAGTTCGGACGGTCCAGTACTTCCTGGGTCAAGAACGCAGTGGCCATTGACGATCTCTCTCCCTTCTGGTCAATAAAAGTCTGGAAGCGTGTCACACCCATTGAGCCATCTTTGGTATTGATGTCGGCATTGGGAGGAATTCCTGCGTCATGACAGGCAGGTAAAAAGCCATCTTCGGTGATTTCCGAAAGCCATGAATATCCTGTTTGCCATTTCCCCGACGAGCCGCGGTTCTTGGGCTCGATAGCGGGGCGAGAGGTATTGGGAGTAAACTTCTCCATACGGCGAAGATAGGGAGCAAGATCATCGTAGCCCCAACCCTCACAACCATGCACATTTTTCCACTCTTCAAAGTCTGATTTTGAACAGTGGTGATACATCATGGCATTGAGTGATGTACATCCCCCCAGCATGCGGCCACGAGGCCAAAATAGGGTACGGGACGAGAGACCAGGTTGCTCAACGGTGTTGTAATCCCAGTCATGCTCGGTGTGGAACATCTTTGGAAACATTAAGGGAATTTTGCTCTCTAGAACATTCTTGTTATCCCCGCCAGCCTCCAAGAGGAGGACTGTAGTGTTCTTTTCCTCGCTCAGCTCACTAGCCAGAACACAGCCCGCAGCTCCAGCTCCGACGATGACTAGTACAAGAATTGACGCTTTAGAGGCTGGCCTAGGTAAATATTATAAACGGCTGAACTTACCATAGTCGTAGCTCTGGAGGGTACGCTGTGCCGAAGCGTAGGTCACTGGTGGCCCTGTCTTGAGTTGGGGAGTCGCATAGTAAAGAGGGTTATGGAGAGGGTTTCGGTGAGTTCTGCCCATTTTGGACTAATTGATGCAGGATTGACAGAAACTGGAAGGCAAGCCGGCGCTCGGGAACGGTTTATTCCCAATATTTGTACCCAGGAATGCTCAAATGGCTCAGAAGCGCATGTGAAGGTAATCAATAATGAGGTGGTTCTTCCCCGCATTTCCCCAGGCGAAACCGACCCAAGAAACTGCGGGGACCTGATCTGATGGGCCGAGCGTTCATTAGGTTCGTGCAGCCAACTTCGAGTTCCGCAAATAAAGCCCGTGTTGCGGGATGCGGTTCCGCAAAGTCTGCGCCACGATGCACGACTAATCATCTCAGAGGAAAGAATAATCACGACTAATCCTTTTCTCTTCATCCTGAGGCGTCCACCATGCTGTTGGGTTGGAATTAAAGTTAAGCCCCCTGTCTGTGCAGTGTGCAGTGTAAGCCCCCGAGCCCGCCACAAGTGTACCTAGGTATGAAATAACAACCCAGTTACTAACAACCTTAAGCCATGGCTACGGCGGTTATATACAATTCCCATTATAAACAACTAAAATTCTACTGAAAGTTAAATCCGCCAGTCTGCACAAAATTGACATCAATCCATAAGAGATCTGTTCACTATGCCAGACTGCCCTGGCCCCAAGGGCTTACAGCTACTCAGACATAGCAACTGGATACATTTTGCAATATCTTTAGCAACCCCAAATTGAGCTATCACCATTTCTAGCTTTGGGCACCTTTCCAAAACATTCTGACTATTGACAGATTAGAGTTGGGTCAAAAAGGTCTCTGTATTTCATTTTAGTGGGAGCATCTCCTATATTATAAAAGCAGTAAAAACTAAGAATCTTCCTAGTTCAAGATTGTTTGAGCTTCGATAGAACAAAAAATGAGACTCTCATATTCAACTACCTACCACCACCCTTGGAATATCCCCTCTCGCTACTCCTCTACCTTCAGTGACGACCCCGCATTCGCCTGCCTTTTTTGCAGGATCGTCATCTACGTCACCAATATTTTCACCAATCAGGTTGCACGAATTATTGAGTCGTGTAGCTCAGATCAACCCATCTTAAGGCAAGCTCACCCATTGTAGTCCAATTATCCTTTATGGAGAATTTCACATATGATGTGGTTTCCAGATACGAGACATTAGTGCTTACAGATTGGTAAGATCTGCCGCGGAGCAACGACAGCTTAGAAAATCCGAGGTTCGGCTAAAACTTCAGCTGCCCAAAAATTGAACGAGTTAAGCCTTTGACGCCAGTTCAAGCATTGCAGAAAAATTATATAAATTGCTGGGGATTTCTCTCCTGATTACACTTTTCTTGAACATAATCTAGCCAGTTTAACTGTCACCTGCAATATGGTTCTGAAAGGAATTCTACTTTCCTCTGCTCTTTTAGCTGCTACATTTCAGGCTACAGTGGACTTCTACTGCGAAAGTTATGAACACGGGGGGCATGAAAATTATTTGTATAGCGATGGATATGATTTAATCAAAGTTTCGGCGCATGATTTATCTCTGAAACAATTCACAATAATGGCTTCTTAGGCCCTAGTGGTTTCAGTGCCACTAACAATCTTTCGCTCGACATGCCACTGTACCACTGGTCAGTATCAAAAAGCCTATGCATGGGAGAGTCAGTCTTACCATCTTGAACGGAGCACTCCAAGCATACAGGATCTGGATTGCTTCCTTGAAATTCTCGGTCTGCACCGATCGTTCGAACTGGCTCATGGTTTCCCAGCCTCGAACGACAATAAAAGACTTGGTCTTCTCGCCATTGACGTCTTGGTGCTCCTGTTCTTCTGTGGCCCATCCCATAGAAAATCCCAAATTTCCAGCAACATCTATCTTGAAGAGCTCGTCAAATCGCTCGAAATCTTCCTCGACTTTCCGCTTGAACTCTGTGGTAACCTGGGAGGCCGGGAACCAGGATTGCGCGAATTCGAGAACCTTTGCTTCAGCGACTCCATTGGGTCCAAAAGCGGGCCTGTCGAGGGCAACAGTAAAGTCGCTCTCTTGATCCCCGAAAGAGCTCAACGCAGGCTCGAAGCCATTCTGCGCCGTGACGGTGGTGTTGTTCGACCAGTCTGATGTTACCTGGATAACATGGTTGTCCTGGATCTGAGTGCCGACGACAAAGCGACCGGTTGCTTGTGGAGCAAAGGCATTTACTAGCTTTGGAATAGTTTCCTCGGTTGAGCCGCTGGGCTTGACGCTTGTAATTCTCATGCCTGCCATGCTGTAGAAATGTGATTTCCTGATACTTGAGTTGCATAGACCGAGCGCAATGCCATTGTCTTTTATATCGGCAGCGCTTAGCAGTGTTTTGAAGCTATCCAGATTGCTAATTCGGCTTCCGAGCAAGGCCCGAGTTCGGAGTGCTCGGCTTTTGTAGGTGTTCCACGGTTCCATTCTGTACAGCCGCTCTGTATTATCGGGCCTTGAGGCCCTGGAGAACACCGATCCCTCGTGGACCGGCGGCTTCCAAGCGTAGTTTCGCGTCGCGCTACGTCAATGTTTTGCCATGCCTCGTTATCTTTCCCAAGGACTGACGGAGCATAAGTCTCCATTTGTACAATACGAATGCTATTTCGGTCGGTTGGAGAGCTTCTTTTCGGCGTCGTTCGTACTGGAAGTAGAGTTTCGAAAACCTCTTGGTAAATTTATTATGTACCAAAGCAAGCAATATTCGAGTTTAAGGATTATCCCCAAGCCGTTCCGTCATTCCGTTATAGCTGTACATAAAACACAGTGATCGATAACGGAAAGCTGGTGACAATAGAGCAAGCAGAGACGAGTCTCCGGAAGCCAAGAGTCTGGCGGGGAACTGGCAGGAACGCCCAACCCCAACCTTCTACCTTAACATCATGGCGCTCCCTCAGCGGACGCTCGGCTGGCTCTACTCAGTCCTCACAAAGGTACTGCTCTCCTCGCAAATATTAAATCCACGCTAACTTTCCAGGATCATCACGACCCCAGACAGACCTATCATGACCCCAATCGAACGTATCAGGATGTGGTCAACGCGCTTGTGCAGTACCCCTCTCTCTCCCCGCGAACCGACGTCTATAGTGAGTTTTTCTGCAAGTCTGTGTCGGACGAACCAGCTGATTTGACCCTCATCTCTCATAGCCTATGAGAATGGGTTCTCCGCCCTTCTCCTCCGCCTCGTTGGCACCTTGCCAGTCTCCTTCCGTGGCACGACCTATCGATTCCCTGTCGCGCTTTGGATACCGAATACCTATCCTAGAGAGCCCCCTTTAGTCTATGTAACGCCGCCACAAGATATGGCTGTCCGACCCGGCCAGCATGTGACGTTGGAAGGGCGAGTATACCATCACTATCTAGCGCATTGGGTAGAAGCTTCGGATGTAGGTGCACAAACGTGGGAATCCCCCGACACCATGGCTCACAAGCTCTTCGTTCCATCAGAGATCAACTATTGCCGATTTCCTCTCAATTCTACGCGACGTATTTGCAAAAGAGCCTCCAGTGCGATATCGACAACAACCTCAACAACCTCAAGCACCGCCACAACAAGATCAGACGCCACCGCCGATACCGCCTCTCCCACCAGGCATGAGCCCCAGGCCTGCTCCTTCGCAGGTGAAGCCAGCTAGCCCGGTAGTTCAAGCTCCTCCCCAGCTTCCCCCGAAGCCTGGGGCTGCGCAGCACCCGCAGTCAGTTCAGACGGCAGAGCGATACAAGTCACCACCGCCACTTCCTCCGCTTCCTCCAAAGGCAAATGATTCTCAACGGATTCCGGCCCCGATTCAGCCGCCCGGCGCTCTAGGTTCAGGGAATAGAATAAGCCAGCAGTTCATGCCACCGCAATTTCAGCCTCAACAGCCCGTCGGACATTCCGCAGTGGTCCATTCAACGCCGCATAGTGGGAACAACAGTGGACCCCAATCCTATCAAACTAGCCCTCCAGGTCCACCATCGCAAGCAGCAGGTCATCAGCCAATTTTACCAGCACAACAACCCCGGTTTTCAGGACATGAGCCACATCCACCGCCCAATCAATTGCCGCCGGGGTCTGCATATCAACAATATCAATATCCCTATCCGCCAAACTATCAACATGCTCCTCCAGTACCTACCCCAGCTCCGGCACCCAAGCCTGCGGCTCCAGACCTCCTCACCTCACCATTTGAGCTTGAACTACCATCGTTTGCCCCAGCAGGCCCAGCACCTCCAATTCCTCCCAACCCTGAAAAAGACGCCCTAATACACGCCGTGTCCCAAACACTTGCCGAGACACTCCAGACACAAGCTTCGCAATCTGATAATGCTGCGCATGCCCTGATATCTCAATCTCATTCCCTACAAAGCGCGATGACAACTCTCCAAACGGAATTGTCTGCCCTTACAGCTCTCAATGCAACTCTCAATTCTAATACTACTATCCTGCAACAAACCATTCACCGTGCAGATGCCACTATTGCAGATGCACAAGCTCGTGCTTCTTCTGCAGCTCCTCCATCTACATCTGGCAACTCCGGTCCCTCTACATCCGACGCGCCGAGCGGCCTCCCACCTATCGATGAAGTCCTTGTGGCTCCCACGGTTGTCGGGAAACAGCTTTATGATCTCGTTGCAGAGGAACAGGGGTTGCAGCACGCACTATACGCGTTGCAGGCAGCGCTTGTGCGCGGTGTTATTGGAGTTGAGTCATGGTCGCGCCAGACCCGTGGTTTAGCTCGGGAGGCGTTCTTAAAAAGGGCCCTCATTCGCAAGGTCGCCCGAGGAATGGCATTGGAAGAATCTACGGTTTGATTAAAATCTAGTAAGAGCGACTTGGTAAAAGTGCTAGCTCAGAACTAGTGTTGTTCATATACCCCCCCTCGCAAATATTGCTATCCATAGTCATTTCGAGTGTATGTGGAAGACGAATATAGACAAACACGCCCTCTTTGGAATCAAATCCATGATATATCTCATTGCTCTAGAGCGAGTTATGGGATCCCTGCAGCTTGACTGGTGAAATCTTTTTTCGGCCCCTTGTAGACCCATTTTCAGCCGCAAAATAGTAACTCGAGCCTCCAAGATCCAGGTCGCTAAGAGGTCAAACCAGGCGAAAACGCCGATCTCATATATTGATTGCCCTTTCCTTTGGGTTGGAAAGCTACTCTAATATTCCCTTCAAGGCAAACAGCTCCTCACTCAGCTTCGTGGCGTTGAACTGGGCGTTCTTCACTGCCTTCCCGTACCTTATTACGTCTGCTACAATCTTGCCTACCTCCAGAATAAGGGATATGATAGCAATAGGGTCTGTCATTGTCCAAGGCAGGTGGGCTTTGAAGTCGCGATCCTCGAGGCAGGAAGAAGCCGGCTTCTATCGATGGCAGGGTTGATCCGCTGCGCCTGACACTCGCGTCCCCACGGCCAACCAGGGCTGCTCTTTTCCCTCAACATCACGCTTCTCTTTCCCACACGAAAAAATCGGTATTGGTGGCTCTCGGGGGAAATGAGCCATATGTAGCATCATACCAAGTCAATTGACAGGCACATTCATCATATTGCCAACATGAAAGCTAACCGCAATCATTTTGTCATCGTTAGATCGTGTGTCAGAACTCCAAGCTACACTTTGTGCTGTTTCCGCAGCCCTAGAGCACTTGGAAGTAATCAGTCACAGTCAGATCTTTTCATCATGGGATTCTTTTCTCTCCGATTCACTTGCTTGAACATAACTCAAAGGCTCCATGCAATTATTGGCTCCAATCTGAGTGCTAAACCGTGCCATTGCTGCTTCCCCCCCCCCCCCCCCCGATACCTAGGTATATCGAAGAAAAGGCTGGCGACTCCGATTTAGTGTAAATGAAAACTAAAGGCGATCGGTTCGCTTCCTATTAACTGGCCTAGGATTGGAATTCCACCCGTTGAGCGGCTTCACGTCATGACGTACATGGATGAGATTCAAATTGGCGGTTCCTCAGCACGACAGCTGCCTAACAGAGACAATGATTCTGATCGCCTGTCGGGCTGGCCTGTCACGATGGTAGCCCAAAGCGCCCAGCTGGACTGGAAACAAAACAAAAGGTTCTTTCCGCGTTCGAGACACATCTTTCCTTTCTTACCCCAGGTCTGTCGCGACTGCCAAATCATGAAGCTTGACGCGAGCTGGAGAAGTGGTGCCTGGCTTATATATGCCATTTCATCCCCCCAACTCAGCTTCATGATTTTGACAGTCGCACTCTTGACCCGAGAACCACTAGGTCTCGATGATGGAAAATAAAGACGGGCCAGAGGAAGAACTGCCACTGGTCCAAGAAGGAACTGCGAGTCGAGAGGGCAGCATAAAAGAGGAATTGCCTTCTATTCGAGCTTCCAACTCGGCATATCCATTCAAAAGATGGATGAACAGTTTCCGGATTCGTAAACGGGAGCCTTCGACAATCCAAGAGCGTTATGTGCATGGATGGCCCTCACCTCCCAAGGTGCCATCTCCGCAAGATTCACCTCCTCGTCGTCCAATCCCTTCTTTTGACCCGCAATCAAATAAATCATCCCCACGCTCATCGGTCCTGGAAACCGTCAGAACAACAACAATGAGCACCACTACAAGTCAGATTACGAGGTCACGGGGAACAACGACGAGCACCGCCAATCAAAGTACTTTTTCTGATCCTCGCAACTCCTTGGAAAACTCTCGATTGAGTCCACGGGTGTGTGGAGACCCAGGGGCGGAGGAACGAGCGAACAAAAGGCGAGAAGTGCTGAAGGAGCTAGTTCTGACGGAAGTGGATTACGTTCAAGGGCTCAAGGCTCTGGTGGGGGTAGGCACAGCAATAATGAAGAACTTCCTTATCAAATTATTAGTCCGATACTCATACGTGCTGCAGGTTCTTTCAATCTTTAACACCCGTGGTCAGATACAGGAAAATATCCAGCAAATCTGCAGTATCCACGAGGGGTTTCTGTCTCAACTGCGAAGGGTTTCGCCGTCATCAGCAGAGAATATTCCACTTGATTCATCCGATCTTGTCTCCCGCGGCGTAGACAGACATTCTGGTGTGATAAATTTCAATGTATTGAGGACTTTACAATCACGATCGTCGAGGAGCCGCGGCGCGAAGGCCGCATACAGCCAGAAGGTCAAGACGTTCATCTCTGAGCCCTCTGAATCACTGGAAGTTGCGCGGGAGATCGAAAAGTTGGTAAGATTTCTATCCAAGTTTTAGTAATGTGTGTGCATCAAAGTACTCATCTATGCCAGTCAACTTCATTTTCCGCATACGAGAGATTCTGCAGCAACTACGAATTGCTCAATCAAGATATAAACCTCTTACGTCGCTCGATCCCAAATTGGTCAACTTACGACCGAGGGATAGAAGCATTGTCAAAGTCTGTGGCGTCTACCGCTACACGCAAACATGAAGAGAATACTTCAATGTCGATGAACGATTTGATGATAAAGGTAATGTACCCCAAATATCCTTGTTTGTACGGTTCGATATGCTAAGTGGCTGCCAGCCCATTCAACGCCTATGCAAATATCCACTCATTCTTCATGAGCTGATGAAGTACACTCCCTCCAGTGATTGTCCATCATCTAATGAGGGCATTCGCCAGATTTTGGATCATTTACGTATACTGGTGGCCCGAATTAATTCGGCGACTGGTAACCCCGTCAATAAAGATCGAATCGAAAAAACCTTACTACTACAGGAAAAAATTCGTTTTTCTGAATATGTACGTAATACATATTTTTCTTTGAGACTCCTGCCGTTGCTAAAGAACATACCTACACTAGGACACGCTTCAAGATATATTCAAAGAACTCGGGCCCATGGTCCTCTGTGGTGTGCTTTTCATAACCTTTGAGACCCCCTACGAGATTACCGGTGATTTTATGGTGTGCGTCTTATTCCACTCATATCTCCTTATCGCCAAGCCTGTTAGCGATTCTCATCGTCTGGATATCCTCGCCTGTCTGTACATGGCTGACGTGAAAATGGACATTTTGTTGAATGGACATGGTAAGTAGAACGCAATATCTCACTGGCCATGATTCTGACTTTGCAGGCATGTCGTGCTACGGCTGCCCTTTTTCATGGAAGATGATAATCGATGTTGAGGATGATACTTATGAGCTTGTGTTCAGTGCATCGTCAGCGATCGAGGAGAAGCACTGGAAGGCTGAGATCCTGAAATGCTGTGCAGCTCTAGCAGAGATGGAAACACCAGGTGGTCATTCGGACCCTCGAAGATACGTCTACCTGACTCTCAACCTTGTCGGTTTAGGCGTCGGTCGTATGCAGTATACAGTTGCTTCCTTGACGCGAAGAACTTCTATGGACGCCATGGCGATCTCGCGCAAGGAGCAGGCCAAGAATGTTCTCATCCGAAAGACGAATTTCCCACACACTTATGAGGATTCATCGAGTCTCGAGGAAGATATAGAACAACATAGTAAAACGTCTGAAACAGGTCAACCAAACTCGGTTGTTGCAAAACGGGGCGAACGAGTACGGCTGGAGCGACTCATTTCTGATGTCTACACACGCGACGTTCTGCCCATGCCTGGAATGATAGTCGGTCGGACCGAGCTATTCAGCCGTCAAAGTATAATGCGACGACTGAGTTTGCATGCTGGATTCGCTCGGCGCTCGAGTTCAGTTAGTGCCACGCATTCGGGACCCATGATGACTGATTCACGGTCTGTCGATGAATGCAGCGAAGACAAAAGGCTTATCACATCTCATGATGGAGGAGGGAGTTATCGACATTCCATAGAACAGGACTGCGAGTCTCCCCAGACGCCCAATTCTGCGCACTCGACTGTGCGCTTCCGGCATGCGCCTAGGAAGTCTGTCTCTCTAGCGACGCCACGCCGAGAAAAGAATCGAAGCCAGGATAGCACCCCGGAGTCACCTTCTCGAAAGAAGTGGAGCTCGCCAATGATCCTCTTCAATGCGATTTCGCCCAAGTCACCGAGATCGCCCAAAACTTGAGTGGTGTAGTGTCAGCGGGGTAGCAGAGTGAAGCGAAATGACGGAGTGGAGAGCACAGCCAGCATTATTAATTTATTATTAGCTACACAGACAGAGCAATTGAATTTGTTAGCCCACCTGTACCTCCACCTCCTCCACCTCCTTTCAGTGCATGACGTCGTGCGGTTCGAAGCAGGAGAATGACACACGACCAACGTGACGTCATGTACCATCACGGTCTCTTTTAAAGCTCTCTGGTCGTTCGTCTTTCTCTCTCTCCTCTTCTTCCCATATATCCAAATCTCCAATACATTCTTATTTCATCTCATATATATCATCATGCCTCGCGCCAACGAAATCACCCACAAGGTCTTCTACAAGGGCAAGACCGACGACTTCGTCGTCATCGTCGATGACCTTGACATTCTGCAGAAGTGGAAGAACGACAAGTCCATCGCATTGGCCGATGTGCTAAATGGCTGGAAGATCTTCGTCACTCACTCGTATGTCGTCTTAGTCGCGCGATGGCAGATCTGATTGATTGACATTTCTTTAGACACGGTACTCAGGGCATCCTCGACACTGCTTCCAACGCTCAACTCGAGAACGAATTCGGCACCAAGAATGAGGATGAGTGCATGACCAAAATTCTGGAGGGTGGAGAATTCCAGGCTTCTGCTGTAAGCTTCTTTTCCTCTGCCTTTAGCAATTGCACACTTCCCAGAAGCCGCGTGCTAACAAATCTTCTATCTAGTCCCGCGAACGCCAGGCCGGCAACCCTGGCAAGTCTACCTAAGCTCGACTTGTTCTTTGCATCACTATATGCTCCCCTATGGAGCTGCACATGAATTCATGAGATCTTGCATCAGCTTTCGTGATCGGTGTTTTCCCACCTGCCCGTGGGATACGGGATACGACACGGCTGGCCTAGTACCAGATGATCGGCAGGATTCCATTCGAGGCGTTTTTTGGTCTTCGGATTATATTGCATATGAACCACCACCACAGGCTACTACACCTGATAACATGAGATGATGAGGATGACGAAATCTCTCTATATAAATAAAAATGTTCAAAGTTTCATCGTGATGTATATTCAGTCATGTAAGAGCTACAGCTATTCAAATCATGCCCGAATATCCCCAAAGCCCAATGGTAAATATCTAGGCAATTGTAGTAGCAGTTACTCCCCCGGCGTTCTTCTCCCTCTCCTCCCTCCTCCGCACCACCCAAGACCCTAGGTCAGCCCACACAGCCTCTTTCTCTGCAATACTCATCGTCGCGGCAAGCCCACTCGTAGTTGTCGCCACGAACACGGGCGCTCCACCCCATTCATCCCCAGGAACACACCCCATATTCTCACTCTCGTCCTGCCACCCATACCGAAACTCGTCTTTCTTGATCGCCCGCCCATGCCGCACCCTCCACACCGACTCCCAGATACTCTTCCCAACCAAACATACAACCTCGGGCCTCTTGGCCGCGACCTTGGCTTCCAGAACAGACACCCCCGCGTCCATCTCCGCCTTGCTCAGCTCGCCCCCGTTACGTGTCGGCCGCTCCACGATATTCGTGTTGCCTACCGAGTATAGCTCCGGTAGGCGATATGTATCTGATGGCGGATGACGGATACGGGTTATTCCGGACGAGTGAAGGAGGCGCCAGAAGAGGTTCGATGGATGCGCGTAGGCAAAGCTTGTTTTTGCTGTCATAATGCCTGGGTTTAGGCCGACGAGAAGAAGGATTAGGTTTGGGGAAATCGTGTCTTGGAGTTGGGATAGGAGTTCAGGGGGTGTTGGTGCTGGTCTTTTACGTTTTGTGGCCAGTCGGGCTGGGGTTGCTGGTGAGATCTGAGCTGCAGATGAAGAGGCTGAGGAGTGGTTAGATCGAGGGGATCGGCGTTGAAGGGTTTGGTAGGGGTCAATGGCTTGTGCTCGTGACATTCTTGTAGTCCTGGGGGTTTTTATGTGTCCGTGCAACGGGCTCGCAGAGATACTGCGTGTACGCTTGGTCGTAGCCATGTTTTGATCGGGTGGTCGATGGTCTGAGTTGTTGAAAGATTCTGTGGATTGATCTGGACTTTTGAACCCGCTTAGTGGAGGAGCATCAGTTGAGCTATATAAAAATTGGCTCAGTTTGCCATGAAAGCTTGTAATCTTATTCACTGGCACGTCTTCCATGTCGGCACCAAGGCCCCTTATACGGGTGCTTTTAGTTCAGTATGCATGAGTGGTCTTCGACCCGCGGAGAACAAGGAACGCCTATCATCACGTGATCTTTTGTTTCTCCAGCGCCGGACCCGCGGCGAGATTGTGTTAGCATAAAGAGGGCAAAAGCACGTCTGGAACATTCTGGGATTCATATAACTGAGACTCAGTCATGTTTCATTAGTAGATCATCTCCTAGATTGACGCTTCGGCCCTTAAATGTTCTAGAATATTTGCAGCTCTAACTTATTATCTACGAGACTAATAAGAAGGTACGAAGCAGTAGTATATGGTAATTTCATGGTGTACAGCTGCCGTGAAGCTGTAGACTATATCATGATGGCAACTGGGAAATCCGCTGTAAATCATCCCTTCGGGTACCGGCATCTACATAGAAACGCGCTTTAGGGGAATGCTTTTTGTTGAAAATACCAGTTGTGGAACAATCGTAGAGAACTGAAAATCGCTTGGGGGTATCTTATTAATCGACTATATACGTATCTGCATCCGGTGCAATCAATGCTCCGACTGGAAAGTGTAGCTACCCACTGAGTATCACTTTTCGTTTTGGTAACGTCCATGGCGCGGCACACACCACTTCCCCTTCACTGTAGGCCCAGAAGTAAACCGCCACGCCAATCAGATAATATAAAGCCGGATCAGTGCCTTGGTAGAGGAGAGCGCAGAACAGAGCGCTGAGAGGGTATATAATGATTCGGAATTCTATGCTTCGGTGCGGGAAAGTTCCCGCGAGTGGTTTCAGAGGCCATTCCCAGGCGAGGCCCACGAGGCCCATTATGAGATTAAGTATTTGGAGTACAGGCACGGGCTTGACGGCGCCGTCAAGATTGTGAGATACAAAGTCCCAGAAAACTTTTGGCCAGATGAAGCCTTCTACTGAGGCTGCGATTTGATCTGTAGGGGATTAAGAGTTAGCGACTGCGCTCGGAGAAATTGAATGCAAAACATACAAGTTGAAGCAACCATGATAATCAGTCGTGCCCAGTGGTTCTTGATCAGTCTACCCATCTTGCTGGACTATGCAATTTGAGATATAAAGTGTTGAGTTGGTGGTGGTGGTTGTGAATAATCCCTCGGCCAGCGAGTGATCTAAAGGTCTATATGCGGTCGTCTTTCTTGATCGAATGGAGAGGCTGTGTCTCTCGGGCGCGTCTGGTTGTTTTGTCTCGCGCCGAACGTATATGCACAACAGCTTTCGACCCAAAGCGACGCAGTGCTAGAAGGCCATGAAGTCGGGTTCAGGTATCATGTGCTTTTCGATATTCTAGAAGTAATGCTTGGCAATTGCATGATCGAGATAAGACGGCTTGGGTAGAGAAAGGGTGAAATTCAGAGTTGCATGTTCCAAATGCAAGCGGGGAAGGCCATGCATCTATAGGTCGGAACAAGAATTCAACCGAAGAGTGATCCAGAGCTACCACTGTGACTGCAGGGCGCTAAGATTGGCGTCCGATGCACGGGGTCCGACTGTAATTCCAGGATTTCCCAAAGTAGGATGAGGGGCAAAAGTAGGGCTCACGAATAGGTGATTCGCACGGATGTATTTACGCGCCCAGGGCCAATCATGAGTCGGCATGCCGCAAATCTTGCACGAGCCCTCGTCCTGGATTTTCTTCAAGAGGACCTATCTGTGATGTAATTGGGGGAGCAGCGAGTGTGACGAAGCGGATCGTGGTGCGCCAGTTCGCGAATCAGGGATCGTGGAGTATAGAGTGGGACCCCTTGGCGTGATGAGCTGCATCTCATTGCATCCGTTAGCGCCGGAGGTTGCTGGGCTACGACGAGAAGCCCTGTTCGACCTGGAATTGTAGTCACTCAAAATGCCATTCTTTTCTTTTTCTCTGCAGGCGCCCGACAATGAAGTTACAACGGATCTGTAGCGTCGTGTACTCTATTCTGGGCCCTAAGTGCATGCCCTCATTAATTAGACTTGACGCCGTTTCCAGCACGGCACATGATCGGTTTCCCACCGACATTCTTGATTGTGATTCCTGAATCCTGTGATATGTGCAGTACCAAGTGGGCCGAGACGTGCGTCTTCGAGCGGGGGAGCTTTTGAGTTCCAAGAGCAACAAATCAGTGTTTATGCACGAAGGTACTACTATATTTGGAAGACATTCCACATTAGGACTAGCAGAGGCTGGAAGTCGAATGACAGGTGCGCTTCACCAGTTGCCCCAGGGTTCCTGTGTGATGGAAATGCCAGCGCTTGCAGATAAGCCCTAATTGGCTCGCTCCTTAGTAACGTTCCGCTTAGCTTCACTTAACGCTGTCGACTGACCAGCCTCGTTTTTTGTTTTCTCCTCCATTTCTCGCGGTCTTTCCCCATTATTGGCAGTGCTGGTTTTGCTTTTGGGAAGTGCCGGGTGCTCGCGTGGCAGGTCTTTCGACCGGGATTCGTTTCCTCAATGA
The DNA here is from genome assembly GCA_002153405.1 of Mycosphaerella populi pn0402. Lineage (NCBI taxonomy): Eukaryota > Fungi > Ascomycota > Dothideomycetes > Mycosphaerellales > Mycosphaerellaceae > Mycosphaerella > Mycosphaerella populi. The sequence continues at coordinate 44,786 of MWPW01002848.1, forward strand.
CGATCTCCGATGCCAACATTGATGATCAAAATCAAGTTCCCTGGTTCGTATTCTGACGAACATGGGTTAAGGGCGACTAGCCTCCGAATTCTTCATGTCCGTAAATGGCTCTTACGTAGATATGTGAATCGAGATGTTTATATTGTTCCCTTACCACGAAGCTCAGCGCGAGAACTATTCTTCGGAGTCGAAAAAGAAGACAAAGAAAAAGAGTAAAAACAAATACGGACTCTGGGCCAGTAAGGTCTTCGCACATGGCTTCAATTTCCGTTTACAAGCCGAACAACGTATCGGAAAGGCGGGCTTGAGGCGCTGGCATGACTCGCAAAGAGTTCGTGAGAGCCCTGGGCAATAGTCAGAGCGACTACTGGTGTTTCATGCCCTAGAGGTTGCTAGGGCCACCCAGAAATGCCTATCACATTTCAGAAACGATCAAAGCTCGTAAGATGAAAATACAAAGCTTGGACATATCAAGTTTAGCCCATTGGGCGTGAATCCACCCTCGGCTGGTGTGGCCGCTAGAGCGAACGTAATTATAGATCGGGCCCCCCCTCACCCCTGCAGCTAAAACCACAACGCTGGGATTTTCAACCTCCATCTTTCTTCGGCTCTTGTCCTCCTTGCTATTCCAATGTCTGCTCTGGGTCAGGGCTCTCTATTACCACACATCTAGGAGCCTCAATTCAAAGAACACCCCCTGCTCCCATAAGCTATTTTGAAACTTCGCCCCATACATCGGCGCTTGCCGTGTGCGATCCGCCAGTTCATCCTGATATTGGCTTCACTCAACCGTACTCGATTCTATCTGCCTCAGCGGCAAGCGAAGCCACCCTTGAGGTACCCTTGAATCTATTCTCTTCCGACTGCTTTGTTGTTCCCCAGGTCACGTCTATGGATAAGCAAAAGCGTCGCAAGAGCATCCACCATCTGCACTTTATATAGCGTCCACGGGTGTGCCCCGAGCTTGAACGTAAACTACACCCTTGATAAGGCCAAACAACAACTCCGCCCAGATCCCTTCAAGAGCCCCAGGTTGCTGGTCAACCTTTCTTGCTCGTCACTCCTTTGATCTACCACCAAAACGTCGCCGGACGACAAAACACGACCCATATATCATTAACGACAGTATGGTCGCATCTAATGAATCCCGACTGAAAAGAGTCGGTTTGACTCCCTCCAAAATCCTCTTCTATCTGGGGTTCTGGGCAGCTCATTTTGGGATTTTTGCAGTTGGATGGTACGCTTTTCTTTCTGCAGATAAGCAAGATGGCTTTGCTGACATGGTGATAGGTATATCCAGGCTAGTAGTGTAAAGCTAAAGCCCCTAAATTCCCTTACGTACTCCGTTTGGATTTCTAGAGGTGCAGGTCTGGTGCTTTCCGTTGACACAACGCTGATCCTTCTGCCTATGTGCCGTAATATTCTGCGTTGGCTGAGACCCCAGGTTCGGTGGCTGCCCTTGGACGAGTCTGCTTGGTTCCATCGTCAAGTCGCCTATGCCCTCCTATTTTTCACGTGTGCTCACGTTTCAGCCCACTATGTTAAGTATGTGTGCATCGCCCACCCAACTGATCTCACTCGAAACTAACAGTTCTCAGCTTTTATAATATTGAAAAGGATCAGGTCCGACCCGAGTTGGCAGTAGATATTCATTGGAAGCAAGCTGGAGGAATTACAGGCCATGTTATGCTATTGTGTATGCTGCTAATTTACACGACCTCGCATACTCGGATTCGCCAACAGGCCTTCGAGACCTTCTGGTACACACATCACTTGTTTATTCCATTTTTCCTTGCGCTCTACACCCATGCGACGGGGTGCTTTGTCCGTGATAGCACGGATCCTTACTCCCCCTTTGCTGGATCTGAGTTCTGGGGCCATTGTCTAGGGTACGAAGGTTGGAGATGGGAACTTGTTGCAGGTTTCCTATATCTTTGTGAGCGTCTATACCGTGAGATTCGCTCTCGGCGTGAGACAGTGATCACAAAAGTCATTCGCCACCCCTATGGTATGTGGAAGTTGCTTTGAACGACACAACTAATCAAATTTGCTAACAAACCAATACAGACGCCATGGAAATCCAATTTCAAAAGCCCAGCATGAAATACAAGGCTGGCCAGTGGCTTTTTCTGCAGTGTCCGGATGTATCCACTACACAGTGGCACCCTTTTACCATAACTTCATGCCCATTTGATCCTTACGTCAGTGTTCATGTCCGTCAGGTGGGAGACTTTACTCGTGCACTAGGAGACGCCCTTGGTTGCGGTCCCGCACAAGCCAAAGATCTTGAAGGCCTGGATCCGAACGGAATGTACGAAGTTGCACTACAGAATGGCCAGGTCATGCCACAGCTCAAAATCGATGGACCCTATGGTGCACCTGCCGAGGACGTGTTCGAGAACGAAATTGCTGTGATTATCGGAACTGGTATCGGCGTGACTCCCTGGGCTTCTATTCTCAAGAATATATGGCATCTGCGTTCCAGCCCCAACCCCCCACGCCGTCTCCGTCGTGTCGAGTTTATCTGGATTTGTAAAGATACAGCCTCTTTTGAATGGTTCCAAGCTCTCTTATCTTCCCTTGAGGCACAATCCGCTGAAGCAGCCGCGTATGAGGGCAACGCCGAATTCTTGAAGATCCACACCTATCTTACACAGAAGCTGGATACTGATACCGCAGCAAACATCTACCTGAACTCTGTTGGCCAGGCTCTGGATCCCCTCACTGAACTGCGAAGCCGCACGAACTTCGGTCGTCCCGATTTTAGGCGACTTTTCGTGGCCATGCGGAACGGTTTGCGCGATCAGTCTTACATGAGCGGCCTACAGGGTGGATCTGCAACAAAGGTTGGAGTTTACTTCTGTGGGCCAAATGCAGCTGCCAGGTCGATTGGTGATGCGGCGAGAGAAGCATCGACGAAAGACGTGCGCTTCAAGTTCTGGAAGGAGCACTTTTAAAGAAAATTTAATTCTGCTATGCTCGATTCTTCCAATTTGAGTGTGCCTTGGTGACAACTTCATGATTTTACGAATTATGACCATTTATTTTTTCCAGCTACTGCTCTCCCAATTGGGATATACATACATACGCCCAAATTTTACTATCTTGTACTATAGTAAATGGATTTTGTGTCGAAAAGCTCGAATGTTTTCATTTAGCCTGCACGCGCAATCAATTCGTTAATATTCGTTCATTCATGGCTTTTGAAGATTCACTATTGGTACATTGGGATTTGGGATGTATTGCATGCTACTATGTTTAAAGATCCATCATGCGCCTAGCAAAAGCAATGAAGACAAAGCAATAGATCGCTGGTCTTCAAAATTGGATAAAATCTTGAATTTCGAATCAGAGACTGTCTTCCATGTCGGTATCGACATAATCGGCGAGGTCGCTATGGTCATCATGCTCATTGTAGGTTTGTTCAAGCTGCTGAAGAAGTTCCGGCAAGATGTCAATGTGCAAACGTAGCTGCCGATCTTTCATCAAATGGAAAACCTGTGTCAATTCATCGGCCATAAGCCCACGGCTATTTGGGCTTATTGGAATCCCTGGGAGGCCATGTCGAAGATGTTCGAAGCCAAGCATCATCAGTTCTTTGGACCATGGGCAGGCCTGGATAGCTCTGAAGAACACTGCTTTTGCCGTGTTGATGTTACGGACCCTGTAAAGCTCGTACAGAATATAGAGCTTCCAGATAGTTACGCTTGATCGTGCACCTTCAACAGCGAAGGGATTTGGGATGTTGGTTTGACCAAGGGCCTTTTCGAATGCAGCACGGGTAGAGTGAGGCGTGCCCCCAAAGGAGGCTCGACAGAACTCATGGTAAACGATGAAGAGATAGTTGGAGATCGGGACGTTCTGTGGAGTGAGCGACACATCGTCATCAAGTTTGTACTTGTTTTCGGCGCCGCTCTTCATGGTATCGTAGGAGTCGCGGATACGATCTGTAAGAAGAATACGAGACTCGTTCCACATGAATATCGATAGGAAGATGGAATTGTGAGGAAATTGTGATAGGCTATCTTTGAGCCATGCGCGGAAATCTCGCGGTGAAAAGCCTTTTTCTTTAATACCACGGTAGATATGGCCGAGGAGGAGGTGTGCACGAGACTGGTGAATCATTTCGGTTATGAGTCCTTTAAAGCTTTTCATGTGTTCAGGAAGTTGCGCAATCTTCTGACATGCTTCGGAATAAACATCAATGGAAGTTTTGAACGGCCACTCAGAAGTGTAGTAGGCGAGTGCGAGGCAGTCAGTATATGCCACGTAAGCCTGGTAGCTTCCGTATGTCAAGGCGCGGTCTTGCCATTCACGAAGATACTAAATGTCATTAGATTAATACCATATTACGGGGTAGCTCTTCATAAACGGAAACATCGCTCACGTTAATTGTCTGCAGTACAGTTGTGGTACTGAAAAAAGGCTCAGTGGACCCCTGGGGGAGATCTGCCAAGTCAAGCCGGCCGCGCGGAATCGCGTGTAATAAGTACAGACCTTGAGATATGTTACCATGTTCAAGTTCTGACCAAACCCAGGAGTTCCACAAGATTATTGAATGGATCTTGAGAGAGGCATCAGAGTAATCTGCAGAAAGAGTAGCAGCCCACATACGGCGAGCCATATCATACTGTTTGCATTCGTGCTCTATGAGAGCGCAGACATTCCAAAGCTTCAAGCTCCAAGCCTTCTTCTTGATAATCCTCTTGGCTGCCCGCCTCGCAGCTATCGAATCACAAGCAAATTCAAAGGCCAGATAATATTCCGTTAGGCTCTCATCATCCGGCATGTTGTCCACCAAGGCTCGAAGTGTCTCCTTTACATACTCTCGAACTTTGAAGCGTGACTGGACGTGGATTCCATTGTAATTGCTCCAGGAGCGAAATGAATTGAACCAGATAGTGGGTGACGTAAAATATGTCGAAGTGTTGTGGACGAAATGAGAGATAGGACAGTAAAGAGGAGATGGCGGGGTGTGCTCATTATCGTAATCTTTTGGCGGAATCCATAAGTAGAGCATGTACTGATCATCTGCGAGGTTGATATTGTCATTCTTTAAAAAAGTATCCCAATCCCAAAGGCGGGTGTTATTGTAGTTGCCGACGGAAGGGATATGCGGAAGCTGCCAAAAGTGCATGAACCCTTCAATGACTGCATTTGTGGTAGTCAAGTGGTGGAAGGGTCGCAGTAGGTCGCGGATATCTGAGAATAGGAGGACTCGGAATGGGTCGCTCACGAAAGGCATTGTCGAGTCTAAACTGCGTGATGGCAGTGGCAAATTCGACATTCGGTCTCTCTCTGCCTCAGCCCAGGATGGAATAAGGGACGAACTGTCAACGTGGGTCGCGAAACTAGTTGTCTTCGGGTCATTTCGCTTTTGAACGCCATCAATAGCATCTCGCCAGCCTCTAGCGCCAGATTCACCAATCCGTGGGACTTCAGAGTCCCAGAAGATCCGAAAAGCCTCAAGAACCTGGTCTTCACTTGCTTGTTTTAGGATACTTGGTTGAAAAAAGGAAAATTCCATGACTGCTTGCCAAAGCCCGATCGACATCTCCACATACCCGCTTTCACGAAGGAGAAGGGTCATACGAAGAAATATGTAAACATGAATTTGATCCCGGACAGGCCCTGCCGCTGTCACAGATAAGTTGAGTAGTAAGGCTTCAGCGAAGAGAGTGAGACATTCACGAATACTGAATTCGGGAGAATTAGCCTGCCGATAATTGAGGTATCTGACCCAAAGATTGAGATTTTCTGGGTTTTCCTCTAAGACCTTCTTCCATTCTTGAAGCAACTTTTGAGAATCCCAAAGTTGTGCACCTGTTTGTAAGCGACCGAGCAAAAGTCGATATTTGTGCTTATTATGAGCTTCAAGTGTTGCGAGGGCTTTGTCGAACAATGATAGCTTCACATCCGCTAAGCTCAGTCGCTCGTTGGCGTTTAGAGTTCGAGTGTTCTCATCGTCCGGGCCGAGGATCAGCACATCTTGGTAGTCAATTAGCTTGAGCCAGAGCGTAACATCCTGGGGATTAATTTGGACGGCTCGCGCTAATTCGGCATGTTGATTTTGTCGTTCTTTGTCGACGTCCACTCGGAGACTAGTCCAGTCAATCTCTTCTTCCGGGGCGGGATCTATCAGATATTCAGGAGGAATCAGTCGAGGCCGGTGGAAGTTGACAGGGGGAGGCTCACCCCAGTCGTCATTAGCGACTGCGCCTGAATTGGATCCAAGGGAAACAAAGTCCTTTGCTAGATCGAGGACATTATATGCACTCTCCCGAAGGCGAAACCTGGGAGGTCCGATGATCGGGGTGTCTGAGATCGGCCTCACTCGTGAATTGTAGGGGACGCCAGGACGACTGCGCAGGACCAATGTCGTGTCAGTAGATAAATCACGGTCAATCCGAAGTGAGTCCTCGTCTCCTAGGATAAATCCATCGCCGAAACGGCGGTACCGTGGCACAGCGTAGCGATAGGTAGATCCATATGTGAGATTAAATCGGTCGCCTCGAGAGTCTATAAAGTACGAGTCGTTAGATGAACTTTCCCTCTTTCCATAATCCTCCATGGTAATATCAGTGACGGTAGCGGCGGGGGGTGAGGGCTTGGAAGAGAGATCGTGTCCGAGTTGAGGTTGAGATCGTTCATGGTGGTGGACGCGTGAAAGTCGATTTTTGGCTTGAGTATGAGCCTGAGGAAAGCTGACATCGGGGGAAGGGCAGTGTCGCGGCACGGGGGATCTTTGGCGAAGATTATCACTTGAATGACTTGGAGAACGTGATCGTGAACGCCGACGGCGGTGCCTGGATTTAGAATGTCGATCGTGTCGCCCGTGTTTGTCGCGACGTCGCTGCTCCTGCGGCGGGGCACATGGCGCTGCCGGGGGCTTAAAGCTCCCGAACTTTGGAATGGGTTTGTCTCCCTGCATGCGAAGGGGTAAGATGTTATGATTCAACGCAACTGAGAGTGCTAACCTTCGACTGGGAAGAGTCCATTCTTTTAGGTCGGCATCAGTTCCTTATCGGACAAATCTCTTATCAGAGCTTGGGGTAACTGCCGGACTATTATTTTCCCGGGCCGAATATAGAAGGCGGTGACGGAACAACAAATGCTTGATAAAAAAAAGTTTGGCACAGGAACCAAGCCTTTCCTCCCACGGAGCATACCAGCACGAACGATTGTCACCCCACTGGGCTTGAGATATGGGATACTGTACACCTAATTGAACAGGAACTCAACCCCACCCTCCTCAAGATGGCCTCGTCTTTGGCCGCCCAGCTGTCGCAAATTGCTGCGAAATCAACGCATGAACTTGATCTCAAGTCGCAAAGAATCTCCCACTCGCAATCGTTGATTTTTGACTACAAGGTTGCCGGATCGCAGGACTTTGATACAATCTATGATATCTGCTATGATGGATTCCGGGAATTATGCTCTTTGGATGCTCGCTTCGAGCAATTTGAGCGAACCATCTTCAGCGAGCAGAGTAAAGCTGAGGACCGCACGCAGATGACCTCCGCTCAAAATAAAGAACTTGACGCAGTGATAGAGACCTTCCTTATTCTAGTAGGAGGGAGGTTGCAACTAAGTCCAGCTGTGAAGGCAGTGGATTGGATGGTGAGACGATTCAGGTTTGTTTTTCTCGTCTGACATTGTTTCGCTTCCCAGCTAACCGCTTTACAGATCCCATGAGTATAATATTACTTCTATGCTCCTGACCTTTCTACCATACCATACCACGCCGCTATTTTTGAACCTTTTGTCAATTCTCCCTAATGATCTAACATCGACTTTCAAAATCCTCCACCCATACAAGTCTTCTTTGACCAACCCTCCAAGGCATGCAATTGTGCATAGCGCTACCACAAATAAGGCATTCTTCGCAGAACTAAATGAATACGCCATCAAGGCATCTCAATTGCGTGCCCACAGCCATACGCTTCTCTCATTCTGGGCAGGAATCACCACAGAAGCCGTGTCTGGTATGTTTGAGAGTACCCGGTCAGGAAGACGAGAGCTGGAAAAGCAAAAGCATGACGATATCTGCCGCCAAGTGCTTTCAGTTCTCTCAAGGGCTTTTGCTCTGAAGGATGTCTCTGAATTGATCATTAGCTGCTACATGATCTCGGTTGTTCTGGCTCAGAAAGCCTCGCTATCTGATGACTATATCAATGGGCTGATGGAGTGCACTGTGGACTCCTGGACGGAAGAAACTTTGAGCTCGGGATTAATATGCCTCTCAGTCCTGGCTCAGCAAAAGCCAACTGTTGCACTTCCAAAGAAAGTGTTCAAATCTGTCAGTCGTCTTGACCGCCTCATGCCGCAAATCTCAGAGGTTTCTGCGAAATATCAGACCTCTAATCTTCTTCTTGGCCTTGTGACTGGTTGTTTGAACGACCTAGGTAAAAAGAAGGGTGTGTCTCACATTGCTCTCGCGAGCTCCATTCTTCAATCCACATTACTTAACCAAGAAAATTTGAAATATGCCATGATCATTGTGCTCAAGGCTGCTGGCACTATTCATGAAACGTCGGGCTTTTCTCTCGAGACCCAAACTCTGCTTGCAGAGTTAGTCCAGGAATTGAGCAGATCCAGTCACATCAAGCCAGTTCTACAGGCGGCTATCGCCGAGTCATCTATCAATATTGAAACCGTTGAGCAGAATCTGCAGACTGTCATTGAGGCACCAGTCCAACCCCAAGCTATTGAAGATGTTGATATGGAGGATGTTGACCAGGATCTCACCATAGATACTTTCACCCCTGCCCTAGAATCATTGTCCAAAGAGGGCAAATTTCCTTCGTCCTTCCTCGGCATGTACTATATCCCAGAATTTGAGAATCTGGTGCAATTACTTGCTTTGGCTGTTGACTCGGATGCCAGAATCTCTCAATTCTCTGCACTACCAATTCTAGGAAGATCAGAGGCCACAGAATCACCCCAATTCCTTTCTTTCTTTGCCAGGGTTACATCTGGTCCCTATCCTCTCGGGCCAAAGATAGCAGCATTGAAGGCAATTTCATCGGTCCTGTCAGCGGCATCTTCTGGCTTTGACCCACAGGCATTACTTCCTTTCTTATTTGTCTGTTTGGCCGATCCATCTGAGCGTCTCCGACGCGAAGCCACCGACGTCTTGACTACCATGGGCTCTCTTTATAAGAACTTGAAGAAGGAAGAAGATGGAGCAAAGCCTTGGGCTTCTGAATCGATTTATGGAAACGGCAAACAGTCATCTGGAATATCCTGGTTAACACCTCGTGATGCATCAAAGATCCTTGACCGTGCCTTATTACCCGGTCTCGAGGAGTACACTCTTGATCCTTCTCACATCAGCAGAGTTCTTGATGCCGCTCTCAAAGGATCTGTTTTGTCCGAGGATTCCGGTGCTTCTGAACTCAAGAAATCGCTCCGAATCAGCCTGTTTACTTTCATCTGTTCGCATATCAATCAGATGCCAGTATTTGGGCCTAAATTCAGCCTCTTACGACAAATTAATGGTGTTAAAAAGGTTTCTGGAACTACGCATACAAAGGAACTCAGGCATTTACTCGAGAGCTGGCGCGATCTGAGCCAGAAGAATGTGGACGACATCTGTTTCAAGGATCGTCTTTCCACCACAGAGACAGAGAAAGAAGTTGCAGCCATTGTTACCCCCAAGGACAGCGATGCAATCAATACTTTGTTATCCCTCATCGGGTCTAGTGACTCTGTCCGACCATCATTTGTAGCAGCAAGTTTCAACCGCATGAAAGCCATCTGGCCGAAACTGGCTGAAGATTACCAACTTCTTGCCGCCGAAAAGCTGTTGGACATTTCTCTTGGATTATCGAACGAGATCTCTTTCATGCAAGATGGCAGTCGCGATGTTCTTCGGAGTGTTGAGCTTTCTGGCCCAATTATGCTAAACTTTGTCAAGAAAATCCCTGAATCCTTAACTCAAATCGAGGGACTTGGCCCTGCGCCAAAGCGAAGACGTACAAGCCAGAACAACATGGTCGCCATGACTGTCAAGGATGAGGCTGAATTCGGCAAGATCGTCGATAAAATGACTTTCATCCTTGAGGTTATTGATAGCTCTAGCCCAGAAGCTCACCCCGAATTGGCCGATGGTCTTTTCCAGACTCTTGCTGCACTTCACCATTTCAAGTCTCAGATTCAATCTGGCATGAGTTACCTCCTCAGTCTCACCCTGGGCAGCCTACTGGCCATTGTGAACAGGGCTAAAGCATCTCCCAAACCACTCTTCGACACGTCCGTCATTCGAGCAGACCTTGTTGTGGACTGTGTACGGACCACGGAAAGCCCTCAAGTCCAAAATGCTGCTCTCCTTCTCGTTGCAGGAATTTCTGTCATTGCACCGGAGCTTGTTCTTCACAGCGTCATGCCAATCTTTACTTTCATGGGCTCCAGTGTCCTTCGCAAGGATGATGATTATTCTGTGTCCGTTATCGATCAGACAATCGACCAAGTCGTTCCAGCGCTTATTCAATCACTCCGTAATCAGAAGCGAGATATTGTTTCTGGAACTTCTGAGCTCCTGCTAAGCTTCACTGCAGCGTTCGAGCACATCCCATCCCACAGACGCCTTCGTCTCTTCCATGCATTGATCAACAAACTTGGCACACAAGACTTCTTATTCGCTGTTCTTGCCATGCTTGCCAATCGATATGCCCTCAACAAGGATGTCCTTACTTTAATGAGTGGCGTGGTCTCAGACACCGCTCCAACTGTGGAACTTACCACTTACAGCAAGTACCTCAATCTCATCATCGATGCTTTGAAGCCCAAGCCCGGTATTTCTCAGGTTCTTTTGGGAATTGGCAGCGATGACGGCCGCGATCCTCAAAAGGTTGCGGTGGATCTTCTCAGAGACCTCGCTCATCTACTCAAGCACTCGGCCCTGAAATCTAAAATGGAGGTTGCCTTCGAGAAAGACGACGCTATCGCGAATCAAGTTCGGGCATGCTTTTCTCGTGTGCTGGAACAAGTCCTCTCTATTGGAGAATCTGTCAAGAACATGGCACAAGTCAGCAACGCATGTGGTGAAGTTCTAGGCTCACTATTCAGCACTCTATCTCTGGTAGACTTCCTAGATACTATTGAAGTACTATTGGATGGGCCGAACAATGACCTTCGTTGTAAAGTCCTTCGTCTACTGGAGAACCGTCTCCGCCAAACCCCCGAGCGAGATAATGAGTCGCAGATCCGGGTTCTGGACTTCTTACCTACCCTGGTCAAGATTGTGGAGTCATCCGCTGAACCTCTTCTCAAACATGCTGCCGTCGCTTGTATTGATCGAATTACCGAGAGGTATGGCAGGAAGGACCCTTCCAAAGTCATCACTGCCGCTGAGGTCGTTGCGAGCCCATCTTGCCTTGGTCTGGATGATGAGCGCATCCGTATCATGGGCGTCGTTTGCCTTGCCTCTATGGCTGAAGTGTTAGGCCAGGCCATGATTCCCGCCCTTCCGAATACGCTGAAGCAGTCATTCAAGTTACTTGAACTCAGTTTGGAACCTGGAAAGGAGAACCCACGACTGCACAACACTGTATTCACACTTCTCTCTGCTCTGCTCGCAAATCTTCCGTTCATGATCTCGGGCCCCAATCTCGACAGCATCTTGCTACTCTCTTTAGCTTCCGCCAATGCCGATCTCGATGATAGCTGCGATGACAGCCGTAAAGAAACCCTTCGGCTTTTGGCCTCGCGGAAGATGGACCTTTCGCAAACTCTTGGAGCGATCGACCGAAATTGGCTGGCGGCAGTCAAAGCCGGCCCTGATGCTACCAACGAGGTTCTTGAAGTTCTCAAACTCGCAGTTGAGAAGAACCCTAAGTCGGCCATTATCAAGAACATCGATGTTCTTTCCAAGATCCTCTTCAATGCCTTTGATCTGCGACGTCAAGCTAACGGTTTGGTGCCCGATGTTAAGTTCGGTGCTGACAACGCCGAGTTGGATGAGGCGGAGACCCTGCTAAATGATGTCGCGATCAAGATGATATACAAGTTGAATGACAGTGCTTTCCGGCCTATCTTCTTGAGGTTCGTTGATTGGGCCACAAGCAGTGCTCCCAAGGATGACCAAAGCCAACTTGCTCGTCTGACGACTCTGTACAAGTTCCTACAGGTATTCTTTGGAACTCTTCAGGTATACATTAACCTACTCTTTCCTCAACTCAGCCTTGAATATTTTCTAACATTTCACAGTCAATTGTTACCGGGTACTCTAACTACATCCTTGACAACATGGTTAAGGTTCTGACCACTGTGGGCCCTGCTCTTGTCACCCGGCCACTCTGGTTGGCGACTCTTCGCACCCTGCGTAACTCCTTTGAGCATGACCAAGATGGTAAGTCAAGAATTGACACATTCTTAAAGTTAGCATACTAACAAGTCGTTGCAGAATTCTGGCAATCTCCATCTCACTTGGCTAGTATTTCTGGACCTCTTATTGCGCAGTTGGGTCATGCTACTACCTCCAAAACGGCCGATATCATTACCGAGGAGGTTGTTCCTGCCATTGCTGAGCTTGCGATTGCAGCCGACTCTACAGACAACCACAAGGAGATCAATACCGTGTTGATGAAGTACCTTCGTCCATCTGCCGGTCTGGATGCCAATTCAGCGGGCGGTGCCAACCCTTTTACACGCCTGGCTGCTGTCAAGGCCGAACACGCTCTCACAGAACAACTAGGTGAAGAATGGCTCTCTCTTCTTCCAGAAATGCTGCCATATATCAGCGAGCTAATGGAGGATGAGGATGAGGGCGTCGAGCGTGAGGTACGCAGATGGGTGAAACAAATTGAAGGTATTCTGGGTGAACGACTGGATGATATGTTGACTTAGATCTTCTGATGGTGGTTTCATGTATAAAAAGCATTACTAGGCGTTGATGTTTAGACTTTCAAAAGGGCATCTCATCTAATGCCCTCCCAAAATTCTCAAAGAAACTTCTGTATTTAGCTTCCTGTCACATGTCTGGTTCTCACCAATGTACACAATTGACAACTCTATACCCCTCCCCCCTTTCGGTACTGAGCTTCGGGTGAAAGGAGATAAAATCAATATTTTACGAAGATTTGCGCCAGGAGACGCCGATTAACAATGGTTGTGTATTTGAGGCCTTCATAATAGCTTAAAGACATGTTGCACATCTAGTTGTCTGGAATTGGAGCATCCGAAGCATTGACGCCGGTGTGCCACCTGTATTTGGAAGCAGGGTGGTCATCTGATGGACCAGATTGACCAGGTCGCCCCTGCAGGTTTTCGCGATAAGTTCCTTTCTGCACGGCATAATCATCCCAGAAAAGTCCGCGACGGCGAAGTTCAGGAATCAGCAGGTCAATTATGTCCTTGAATGACCCGGGCTTGACGGCATAAGCCTAGTCGCTGTGATTAGCGCGTGGTTTACCTCTATATCCAAGGTCTGATACATACCAAGTTGAATCCATCGACATCCGCTTCCTCCACCCAACGCTCCATATTATCAGCAACCTGCTCTGGTGTGCCAACAGAGGTAGCACCGAGGCCACCAACGGTGATATGCTGGCCCACGGTCGCCTTGGTCCATTTATCGACGCCTGGGGCGGCTTTTGACCAGCCTTCCACAGCAGATCTTTACATGATTAGCACTTGTATCATCGATGGCATCTAATAAACCTACCGGATCGCATTACTCTCGACATGGCGCAGCTCTTCATCCTCGCCGTACTTGTTCAGATCGATTCCAGTCCAGCCTCCAAAGAGCGCCAAAGCGCCATCAATCGAGCCCAAACTGCGATAGTGTTTGAACTTTTCAAGGGCCTCCTCTTCTGTGCGGCCTAGTACGGGACAGAGCAAGGCTAGGAACTTGATACTTTGAGGGTCACGCCCAAATTCACTCTGCGCGAGCTGTCGGATTTCAGCCACGTTCTTTGCTACGACTGAAGGGCTGTGACCAGCGACAAAGATGGCTTCTGCATGCTGGGCGGCAAATGTCTTCCCGGCTTTGGATGTTCCAGCCTGTAAAATGACTGGTGTGCGTTGAGGGCTTGGCTGGCAAATATGAGGGCCAGGTACGTTAAAGTATTTGCCCGAATGGTTGATCTTCCTGACTCGCGATGGTTCAGTATAGACGCCTCGCTCGCGGTCGAGAACCACGGCATCTTGGCGCCATGATGATTCCCATAGCTTATAGGCGACCTTGACATATTCTTCTGCCACGGCGTATCTATCATCGTGCTATTTTTCCATTAGCTGTTGTCTCGGAAGCTTCCAAGGAACATACATGTGGCTGTTCTGCCTGACCCATGTTTCGTGCCGCAGAATCAAGATAACCAGTGACGACCTAAAATCGCTTTTAGACCCCAATTAATACGATACATTTGATAACTATCACTTACGTTCCATCCCAATCTTTCATCCAATGTTAGCGCTAGTTAGGTCCTTTGGAACCTGGAGCACTTACCGTCCCTTGGTGAGGTGGTCCACAGTTGAGAGCCTTCGAGCAAGGTGATACGGTTGCTCGTAAGTCGTAGTGACTGTGACTCCAAATCCGATGTTTTTAGTCACAGCTGCCATAGCAGGCACAACGGCCAAGGGCTCATTGACGGGCCATTGAGCTCCAGATATCACCGCAGGGTCTAAGTTCTGGGGGCCTTTATACACATCATAACCTCCTGGAGAAACGATGAGTGTCTTATCGTTAAGAAAACGCCATTTTTGTTTTTCATTTACCAAGAACATCTGCAATGAATATCCCGTGGAACTTAGCAGATTCAAGAAGTTGAGCAAGCTCAATCCAGTGATCGATGTCGTTGAAACGATGCGACTGGTCTTCTGGGTGACGCCATAGCCCTGGGGATTGATGCCCGCTGCCTAAGTAACTATAAGCGGCTTGGATACGAAAGAAATGCCATATCACCCTTATGAGAGAGTAGTCAAAACATACACATCTCCACGAAGGCATTCAAGATCAATGATTTGCGAGGCTTATCGCCTGCTCCATTTTGAGACATCTTGATCTTGTTCCGTTTTTCTTTTTTTGGTATCGGTTCTAGAGGTCTTGCGCTCAAGTATGCGATGAACACCGGGAGAAAGCGAGTTTAATTTATCGGGATAGAGCCAGATATCTACAATAGCCGAAGAGATTCTCTAATATGAAAGGGTTCGACGTCACCCGCTGGTACAGTATAGCATCAAAGTGGGCCGCGATGGCGCGATGCGGGAGCTCTTACAGCGGCTCGATTTCCCTCTTGCTTCGCGCCGAATGGACCATTCCACATCGCCCATGCATGTGAATCGTGGAATATTGCTTTTGTCCCTTCTCTCGCCCGAGAGTTGTTCGTACTATGAACGTGACGAAGCTGAACCACATACTCGCCCGAGACCCGGTCGTCCAATAAGAGCCCATGCAAATAAATTCATTCCATTTCCTGTGACTCTTTCGGCTCTCTTTGAAGTACCAGCTATCGTTTGTACGATCTATGTCTAGGAAAAATGATTTCACTTTAATAAATGTTTACCAAAGAGTACTATAAAACGTGGTTGGAGTGTAGTAGACAAACTCAGCCAATTCAAATTCGACTTCCCCTTTCCGAGCATGAGTTGATTATCTATTTCGATGGCATCATTTTGGTTTCCACTCTATCGACTGGTACAAACTTAAATAATGTACGCAGTATTGTACAGAATTCGAGGTATTAAAGCTCATCAAGCACCTCATCGTGAACGTTTATCAAGTCATCGTAGATCACCCTCAGCCCATTCGCTGCAAAAAAAGAAAAAAGAAATCCGAGGATCATGACATCGTAGATACAGCGATCTTGTGTATCCCTTAGGCTGGGACCTTCACCTTGGCTGTGGGGTCTCCTGGGAGCATATAAGCATGTATTAGCCCTGGCGCGTCCCTGGTCCCCGGAACCTAAACTAACTCTTTCCCCGAGCCTATGCTACATTAAACACCCATTTTCTTTGAGATCGTTCGACCGAATATAGTTCTTTGCTATTGATTGACTTGAGATACTCCAGTCTTGTGTTGCTCGGCATGTCCAGCCTACACTCCCGAGCTGCTGCTGCTACTGCAGTCAAGCCGCCTCTGTCGCAGGCGGTTGGCTATGTAGTCGTTGTAGTGATAGGTGTCATTATTGCGCTTGGTACCATTTACTCAATCAAAAATAACGGCCACATTTGCTAATATGGATTATAGCTATGATGTTGATCACCAAAGTCTTGAAAAAGACCACAGGAGAGGACAACAAGAAAACAGAGATGTTCGACCATTCCTTGCTATAGCTCTGTGGATTTTTGCTCACAAAAATAAAACAGGTTTATGACCGCAAATCGCACAGTAAGAACTGGGCTTACTGCATCCGCTGTCATTTCGGTGAGCAAATTTATTCTAGACAATACTCCTGATTCTAACAGTATTGATCTCATCAGTCTTGGTTATGGTCGACAGCGCTGCTAGGCTCTTCATTTGTCGGATATGACTACGGCGTCGCTGGGCCTTTCTGGTTTGCGGCTGGATGCAGCCCTATGATTGTGTTTTTCGCACTTCTTGGTATCTCGTGCAAACGAAAGATTCCAGAAGCCCATACCTCTCTGGAGGTCGTGCGGATCCGTTACGGTATTACTACCCTCTTATATGATCTTTCATCCAGGTTCATTCTTGATGCTCATTTCATTCGAAGGTCGAACGGCCCACATCGTTTTCATGATCCTATGTTTGATCAATAATATCTTCGCATGTGCCAATATGCTTCTCGGTGCTTCGGCCGTGATCTCTGCGATGTATTTCACCTACTCAAACAGACGCTATCAGTCTCTGAGCTAACGAATGAAGGTCCGGAATGCATATTATTGCCGCAACTTTCCTATTGCCAGTTGGAGTGACAGTCTACACATTCGTTGGGGGTATCAAAGCAACGTAATAACACTCCCGCCCCACTGCGTGGCTATCTCTGACCCTCTATAGATTCTTGACAGATTATTTCCATACAGCCATCATTTTGATTATTGCCTGTTACTTCTCTGTCAAGGCATTCTCGATTGACCAAGTTGGCTCCGTCGGTCATCTCTATGACCTCCTCAAAGCTGCTGCTGAACGCAATCCGGTTTCTGGTAACCAGGCTGAAAGCTATTTGACTATGACTTCGAAAGGAGTAAGGCTCTTCCCTTGATTTTACGCTGATCCTTCTCTGACGGCTTGAAGGGTATAATATTTGGCATTTTGCATACTCTAGGAAATTTTGGCTTGGTGATCGTAAGCAGACTCTTACTACCTTTCCTTTCGACAAAAAAAAAAGCTCATTCTTGTCGCAGATGGACACTAGTTACTTCATCAAGGCATTCTCAGCTTCGCCTGCCGCGGTTGTTCCTGGTTATACCATTGGTGGAATTTTCTACTTTGCAGTGCCATGGGGTTTAGGAACTATTATGAGTTCCATTGCTCTGGGACTCGAAAATCAACCGAATTTTCCAACTTATCCAAGGGTGAATATTCATTCCCCTTTTCTAGCAGCAAGATGATATACCCCTACTAACAAGAATTCAGCGAATGACTTCTACTGAGGTTAGCGGAGGCTTGGTCCTTCCTTATGCGGCCATCACCATTGCTGGGAAAGGTGGTGCAGCAGCTGTTCTTCTCATGACTTTCATGGCAGTCACATCCACATTATCTGCCCAGGTTATCGCTGTTAGCTCAATCCTGAGTTTTGATGTTTATAGGGAATATTTCAACAAATCTGCGACCGACAAAGACCTCATTCGCTCCAGTCATTTTGGGGTCATCTTTTTCGCGGCCTTCTCAGCGGGCTTCAGCACCATGCTCCACTACGTTGGGATCGACCTTGGCTGGACACTATATATGCTTGGTGAGTCATAAATTGAACCTTCTTGGTCTGTTCCCTATTGACAATGTTAATTGAAGGCGTGGTTACTTGTCCCGGCATCTTCCCGATGGTGTTCACAATCCTTTGGCGTCACCAAAGCAAAGCAGCTGCAATTCTTTCTCCTATCCTTGGTATGGCAAGCGGAATCGCTGTCTGGCTTGGGACATCTGTTTATTTCGGGGGGGAAGTCTCCGTCGTTTCCACGGGTCTAGTGCTACCTTGCATGTACGGCACTGTGACATCCTGCTTTTCCCCCATCCTCTACTCGGTTATAATCACATTGATCAAACCACAAAGATACGACTGGGCAGACTTCAAGAAGGAGAAACTAGCCCTTGAAAAACTTGAGAGCGACCTCACAACAGCCCATCACGCTCAGGTCGAGGATAGTGCTGAAGAAGCAAATATACCTGGTGACGCCTACACGACTAAGGAGCTTAAGAGGTGGGGTAGTATCGCTGCATTCTGGTCTATTGCTACATTCCTCGGGCACTGGGTCATATGGCCTTTGCCGATGTATGGCTCACACTATATCTTTAGCAAAAAGGTTCGTTTTGTACCCATCACACCTAGTCATAGGGGCTAAGACCGTCTAGTTCTTCATCGCGTGGGTTGTTGTCGGTATCATCTGGCTCTGGGGCACAATGCTAGTGGCGATTGTGTACCCCCTTATCGACGGCGGTTTCTCCCAAATTGCTCAAGTGTACCGCGGCTTGACTAGCCGTGGGGGCCTATCTTACGACGAACCAAAACAGAAGCAAACCGGAGCTACCAGTACATCTGCGTCTGCATCTCTTAGTGAACAATCCGAGAATAAGGATGCGCGTTAAGAGACATACTCAATAATGCTAATATTTGAATATTTTGTAGCAGGAAACATTCTGGCTTTGATAGAATGGGACTGCTGTTACATAGGCTTAGGCTTAACCTGGAGACAAGTGTGAAATACTTCAGGGCCGCAATGAATTTTTGAATAGTACGAGAGGTCATTTATTGGAGTAATTGCAAATAAAATGAACTATCATGTAAATATCAGATAATGACTGTCTGTATCTAGAAATCAAGAGAATGTCTGTAGATCCAAGCGAGTGGTGATCCATGAACATCAAAAGCTATCTTCGCTGCTGTTGTGGACAATGACTTCGTGTGCGAGCCGTCACTTTCCTTAGCGAATCATTAAAATCTCTCATATCTCAAAAGATTCGCAGTGTTGAATCTTCTCTCGGACTTCGGACTACAATGTCCTGAGTTTCCACGCATCTAGCCGGAAGGGAAGCCAGCTTTCAAGTTAGTGTACTTAGAAGCTGGGTAGCTCAGTTGGTTTTGACTGCTGTCCAAGGACTCAGACCCTCCGAAGGAAGAAACAAGCTACAAGAAACGAATCAGCTTATCCAAGATGACTGAAAGCATTCATAAAACCCCATAACTTACCGTGGATATCAGGCTGTCAGAGCCATTCTTGTCAGCACTGCTCTCCCACCACATTCCACCCCCAAGGCCCTTTGACTGTATATATTGCGCTTTCTTCTGTGTAACTTGAGGAGTGTCATAGCTGACCATCATCCGTTGCGAGGAGTCATAGCTGTAGCTTGCAACGGGTTGGTCCAAGTAATTCACAGAGGCTCCTCCCAGAGGTAGAGCTTTGTAGTCCCAAACTCCATTTTCCCAGCTACCACTGCCGACGCCATTGTAGCTTGTTCCAGGCCCGTCAGTGTTCATGAATGATCGACCATACAAGGGCATTCCAACGACTATCTTATTTGCAGCAACGCCATTGGAAGTGTAGAAGTCGATTGCCTCGTCTGTGTTGAATGGAGTGCTCTGCAGACTGCTAGTGGATGCGTAAACATTGGCATCGTGACCGGCAATAGTGTCCCAGCTTCCTGAGTAATCGTAAGCCATTAAGTTCCAGAAATCTATGTACTGATCCATGTTTGACACATGGAGATTCTGATAGTTGCTTGGGCCTGTCTTATCGTTAACAGGATGATGGCTGTGTTATTTTGACGATGAACTTACCTGCTGGAGACGCAACAGTAATGAGGAAATGATAACCACTGGCATTGGCTGCACTATACGAGTCTAGAGACTAATAATTGTTAGCCTCCTGCATTCTTTGGAGATTTGTGATGGTAAAACGTCATACAGAGCGGAGGGCACTGAGAGTGGACACGAAGTTGTCAGCTTGGCCACTGTCAGAAGGGTACTATTCCATACATAGTTTAGTATCTCAATCTCAAGCTGATATTTCGGAAACTAACCTCCCAATCAATGTCAATTCCATCTAGTCCAAGGTCCTTGACTAGATCGGTAGCAGATGAAGCAAATGTTGCCCGTCCACTGTCACTGCTGAGGGCGCCTGCGAAGTTAGACGAGTAAGTCCATCCTCCTATAGACAAGAGCACCTTCAGGTTTCTATTTTTCTGTTTAAGAAGAAATAGCTGTTTGATACAGCCGTAGACATTATTGCCCTGGTCATTCCAAGAGTCTGAGGAATAGTGCTTATCAGTGTCGGACCAGGTGTCGGAAAGATAAACAGTGCCGTCAGATCGTATATTCGCAAAAGCATACAAAACGTGCGTCAATTCCCCAGCTGGTAGATCTTGGGGATTAAAGTTTCTTCCATAGATTGCCTAGAGGTAAATATTTGTGAGTCTTTGTTTTTTTTTTTTTACTCTCATCTCATGCAAACTTACCCAGTTCACGAAGTAAGCTACCGAGCGGTATCCAGAAGCTCCATCACGAGTATCAATGTTACTAGCATTGACAGCCTGTGGGATGACACCAGCTCTCACCAAGCAGGTCAAGCTTAGTAATAGATAAAACAGATTCCACATGCTAGAAGGCAGGGTAGTATGAATCAAGGGAATGTGGTCCAAGTGAGCGTAATCAGTAGCTTGATAGCATCACAAAAGTCGATATGTTCGAACAGAAGAGAGGGTCCAACGTCATTATTTGTAGTGGAGCACTGGCGCTATTCACTTTTTCTCGTTCATACCAGAATTTCACTAGTTCTCCTTCACTATCAGTGTCCGCAAGACCGAACGCCACGCTCTCTGCAGAGTGACAATGTCGACGGTTGCCTCAAAACTTCCCATACGTCCGTCTACTATCATTCCTTGATAGGCATTACGGAGGTCGGCTATATCTGCTAGGCCCACATAATACGATTTTCGAGCATGTGCGCAGTCTGGCCACTGACATGAATTATTCATCACGGGGCATTTCGATAGGCATCTAGAGGGGCGCTACGGTATACAGCGCAACGAAAGTCCGTTTGGGGAGCTGGATTCCTCTAATCTATGTCACTTTGATTAGACCTCCAACCCATCCATCCCATCCGGGATATTGAATATGTAACAATGGGGCCTGGATTAAGGTGACCTTAACGGATGAACGATACTTTACGCCGAGCCGGGGCATTGTTCGCGTGGCCATGTCTATGCCTAACCATTGTTCAGGATAATTATGTGGCTTGTCGAGTCAATTATGTGGTAACATTGGAACCCGTATGTTCCCCGCCACGTGAGAATGTGAGAAAATAAGTTAT
This sequence comes from Mycosphaerella populi pn0402, assembly GCA_002153405.1. Taxonomy (NCBI): domain Eukaryota; kingdom Fungi; phylum Ascomycota; class Dothideomycetes; order Mycosphaerellales; family Mycosphaerellaceae; genus Mycosphaerella; species Mycosphaerella populi. Next base: position 66,209 of record MWPW01002848.1, read on the forward strand.
GTCGGAGCGTATCCTGATGCCGACGGTCTCGTGCACCTGTTCACGTCAAACTAAGGTGATGATTTATGACGGATAATAAGGGAGTCTGGATTTCACATGCTTTCCCGCCCGTAGATTATCAAGACAGTATCTTTAATCCGCATGTTAAATTGCCCCAAGCCTATCAAAAAACAAGCTCAGGGACCTAGGCAGGGACCCTTGGCGCTGACACCCGCTGCAGGAACGGATCACCCGCGCGAAGCCAATGTAACACCCAGGCCATGCGACCGGGGCAGGTGCCATGCTCTCCCATCTTGGCGGAATGTTCTGAAGAGCCACTTTGAAATATCGTCAAGAGCCCGCAAGACTATCATTCCTATCTCTTGACATCATAATGGCACGAGGAGATCTTGATGAAGATTGTGGGCTGCGATAGTCCCGCTGCTGTAAGTACAAGGGTGAAGCGCTAATGATAATTTGACATCGATAAGAGTGTACCAAATGCTAATGCTAATGCAGTATGTACAGAGGTCATGCAACCCGCATCAAGCGGGCTTATGGGCCTTAAAAAACACATCAGGCAGCTCCACCTTTTTCCCTTCCATTCGTCCCGAAGTCTTTTCTAGCATTGTATTTACCAACTGCTGGAGTCTCACCCACTCAAGTCGAGTTAGAGTTGTCAGCACACGACCAAGCTGCCGATCCCCCAGATGACGCGTAGGTTTGTGCGATACTGACAGCAGAGCCATAGGTGCCTGCAACCATCAAGAAGTTTCCAGCCATAAAGACGAAGACACACCAAGCAACCATCGCTGTCCATCGAGGTGTCTTTGTTGTCTTGCCTTGTGACCAGTTATCGTATAGCCACATGCAGGCCATTGGCTGGAAACACATCATGGTTCCCAGAAGAGCACCAATGAGGGATACCAAGCCATCAAAGACGGGGATACCACTGGCGATCACGTAGGCTATGATTGTAACTCCAAATGTACATGAAAGCCATGATACCCAATGTATGACGCTGTTTGCGGTGAGGTGAGGGGAGCCTCGCATAACACGGAGGAAAATATACTTGGCAGGCACCTGTTGTAATGGATGTTAGTACCTTCAAGGCGAGGGGGTGGGAAGAAAGAAAGCTTACGTGAGTGACAATGGTCAACGTAACGATCAACCCAGGAAGAGCAAATCCATAGCTGACCTTCTTGAGCAAGGGTCCAGCCGAGCTCAAGGCAGGTGATGCGACATACGAGCCACAGTAATAGTACACGACGATTCCGATCGTGGTATAGACAGCGGTGACCAGACTCTGGCATACTAACATAGATCGAGTGTACATTCGAGGTTCACGCATCTCAGACACTATGGAGAAAAACGAGGGAGTGCCAGAATAGGCGAACACGATTGATGAGACCGAAGTGATGGCTGCGGTGAAGGATGGATGGGCGACGACTTCATAGTCAGGTATCCATGGCCCGTCTTGTGGTGCGGCTGATGGGCGTTCCTGAACGCCTACAGCAACGGTAACGATGAGGACTGCAAATGAGGTTATTAACAAGGCCCCTGATTATTTCCATGTGTTATGATCCGACTCACTTCCGGTCAATATACAGAATAGTCCTCCCCAAGCCAGAAAGCTAATCTTGGCCAGGGTTTGTATACTGCTTAGGATAAACCCTACGATAGCGGCAACGGCAACATACACAGCCGTGCAGGTGCCGTGAGTCGAGATGGCATTCAAGGAGATCGACACACCCAGCATTCCAGAGCCGGAAACGAAGATCCAATCTAAACATACAGTTAGTGGAGCCCCCTAATTGTCCGATAATCTGGATTCTCCTTACAGAGTACGAAGACAATCTCGAGAAAATACATGCCAGGTCGACCAGCTATCATTCTACCGACATCGCCAACGCCATAGACCTCGGGATGGTTAAGCTTGAATACACCAATCATGTAATCAGACCATGTGGTGATACCAGCAATGATGATGAGGATTATGACACCCGGCACGATGCCCAGGCTATCGAAAGCGATAGGAATTGAAAGCACACCCAGTCCGATCTGGCTCTTGGCCATGAGAGCAGCGGTACCGATCCAGCCAACCTACACAGATTAGTTTATATGCACATGTATTCATACGCTTGGTGCCTAAAAGTACGCACATTGCGATAGTTGGGGCCATCCTCTGAAATCTCTCCAAAGACAGCATCGTGGGTAAAGTTCTGCCCTTCGGTGACCTGGCCAAATTGGGAGTTGACCGGTGAAAGTTGGTGTTCGTCTTTTTTCATCGCCATAGTTACATTTGAGGTTAGAAACTAAGGGGAAAAGATAGTTCCACCCACGCTTAGGGCTAGGGGGGAAGTGTTCCTTTTAAAAGGGCGTCTGGGACTCTCCAGATCTACATCGGACCCCCGGCCGGTACAATCCCGGAGGGCCTTCTTATCGTTTCCAGGTTGCCTGCACTTAAAACTACCCTATTTTGAGTTAATAATTCCGATTTTGCCAAGGGTGAAGAATTTTATCAAGCCACCGATCAAGTCCAGAAGAATGACTGGGCACTACATTGACTCATTTAGCCAAGGAATGTATAGCCAAACGTCTATTCTGTCTCTATCTGAATCCCCTTCCCCTCGGAATTGGAGAGCAACTTGGACATGGCAGCCTCCCGAATCCCCCAACGCCCGATCAAGTGTGGCAAATGCAAATGCTGTCATAGTCAGCCTGGCAACATCAACTATAGGTCCACAGCCCAGTCCAAGACTTCGTTCCCGACTGATCCCCCCAATGCCAATGGCCAAGGAAACCAGGTGAAATTACGTCGCCCAGTGAGAGAGGCATTAAAGAATCAGCGATGCGGGAAGAAACCGACTTTTAATATTTCAATATCGCTACAGAACCCGACGGTCCGAAAAGGAAGCTCGGTGGCCCTCCCGACCTGAAGATCTCCAATTGAACCGGTCAATGGTATACTGGTTTCACATTGCGAGATATTGGTCCAGGAATGCCCCAACATCTTGTCTGTTCTCAATCTCCATAAATCATTGCGCAATAGAAATCTCCGGAGACTCTCCGCACTCCACGTTTCTCCTCACGGCCCGCACAACTCCCCGCATTCGCCAAACTCGGTTCATCCGGGGAACGACCCGCGTACCGATGTCTTTTACCCTGGGTTTGACAAGCACAATGCCTTGGCGCGGAGGGTGTATTCCGGTCACGGGAAGGAAAGCTGATGATTCTGCGGCTAATGACGTCGCCTAGGCTATCTGCTGGTGCTGGCGACCTCATTTTAAAAGGCCTGGCATTCTCCTATATCGTGTTTATGGTAGAAGTCATTTTATCAAAAACTGCATATACTGAATATGTTCCCCCACGCATAGTTTCCCCGGCATTTTGAGGCTTGGTACCATGCCACAGTCTCGAATGTGTTATGGATATGCATGAAAATGACCTGATCAGGAGCTGTTGACATAGGCTACGGTAGGCCTCCCGAGATGTGCGAATCACCTCCCCAACATGAACAAGTACTTAATGGCCTACCCCTGTCGCAGACGGTAATTGTTGCTGATAATCGCGCGGAAATTAACCGACATTATGACCTTATGCACTACGCAATTGGGTTGGCACGTAAGCTGTTTTGCGACTGCATGAGGTATTTCATATTTTCTGAATAGAAGCCACCCTTCCATCCCAAGACATTGGCCACAACGCGCGCAGTGAACTTGGAAATTTCATTTCCTATTACTAATAGAAAATTGTGGGCTGGCGCCTCGAAACTGGAAAACTGTTATCTCCGGTGATCTGGGAGCTGTTGGATCCACAAGAATGGCACCTTCGGAAGGCCATCTGTTTTTTTTTGTTTTGTTTTTTTTTTTTTGCGGCGAATTTTGATAAACAAGATCGGGTGTCGATACTGCCTGTGGCCGGGTCGGTACAGCTCCCGATCTAGTTCAAGGAGCCAATCGCTCCCCTTTTCCGCGGGAATTTGATAGGAATTGCGAGAATATTCTTCCGTGAGATACGGCTGAGCATGCGATCCGAGTTGTATGGAGACAATCTTGTTGTAGTGGATCATCATAGAAAACATAACCTCTTTGGGCGTTAATGTGAGGAACTGCCCGATATGCCTTTATATGACTTCTTCTTCGAACGACGACCCTCCTAACCTTTGTTCTGAGATCTCAATGTGAGGAAGACGCTTTTTGAACATGGCAAGGATTCCTTTACCCAGCCTCACCTCAGGTCCGAAAACTATGTTTTGGATGTGCTCGAACCCGCGAAGCTGGAGCCATATTTCTTCTAGATCAGCAAAGGCAACTAGTTATTAAAGCCTCATAAGACAGACCTTAATGTGGTTTGATATTATGTGTGCGGCAGCTTGATGAAGTCTCGGGTAACTATGCCATGAGGGTTTATTAATGTATGCAACTTCTATGTCGCTTGAAACGGCAGACCGATGGTAAATTGCAATTCTGATTCTAATGACCTTAAGTGCAGGTGCCACTATCCGGGGCAGAGAAATTCTTTGATAGCGGTGTTCCAAAAAGATATTGAGATATTCAAGTTTCGAGAAGTCCATGTCGAATAAAATGGAATTCATGGTGAGCATCGTTTTTTTCCGCGCGTCAATGAGACTTGCTTGCCGTATGTGCTTCGTATACAATCTTCGTCGTGGTAGCGTTATCTTAGCGAGGATCTGGGTCAACGAGAGAGGACCTTTGGTTTTAGCTGGCCATACTCGCCAAAGATGACGAAGCCCTTCGTGGAACCAAATATGGTTAACCCGAAGGCACTTTGCCAGTGTTGATAGATCTTCCAAAGTCAGAATTGCATCCATAGCCCAGTTTAATCATTTTTGCAGATACCATCTATCACGATCCATTCCAAAATATGACCCACAAGTTCCGCGACGCAAAGAACGTATCGGCTCGCTTCCCGCCGAGTCTTGCACTCCATTAATTGATTTCTGATGCTTTTGTCAATGTATGCTCATTTTATCAAATGATTAATGTAAAATTTTGAGGATGCTATGAGTGTTTACGCTTCACGTCAAAAGTTCATTCGACCCAGTTCGACGGGATCTGCCGTGCTGCAATGTTCCACCTGAATATTAATACTAGGAGAAGTTCAGATCGCTTGTTCCATTAAATTCAGATGTATTTATCCAATCGGTTTGGGTCATCTCCCAGAAATGGTTTCTCACCGCGCAAACTAAATGGTGAAAAGATTGTGATATCATGCACTTGAGTGCATGTCAAGCTGTGCCTAAGCAGTAACTACTGTTTTATTAGCCTCCTAATCTTCTGTCTACCTATCGGTATTGGTGTACGATTTTGCTAATATATGCATTATTAGGGATCTGTATCTCGGCTTCCTCTGGTACTTTTGTACGTTGCCAGCCCACGCCTGTCGTCATTTCATTCAGGGATAAACTGTTTCATTATTTGCAAAATTCAGTGGACTCTAGTTATTCTGGCTTTTTTTCTTTTGACTTGGGGTGGCGTAGATAGTATCTGGGTTAAGGTCTGGTCTGATCCAACGAGACATGAAGCAGTTGAGCAAAACCCTCGGCATATCGTGTGACATGTTGAGTGTAGCTTAACCACTTTGAGTTGTTATTTTCACTGTGGTGCACAGGGACATTTTGCCGCTAATCTCGCATTGTTGATCATTCTTCTTGCCCTCTACGGACTCCTTCCTACTTTGTAATTTTGCCAGCGTTCTGTCTTGCGTTTTCATCATTTCTTCTCCTTTATTCCTGCTCTTTTTCATTACACCTCAAATTGCTATCGACATTATGCGAATGAATCAAGCATCAAAGTCCTGCATTAAGCGTCAACGAAGCGGGGTATCTGCATTTTGCAAGTCTGAGCGCGAGGACCGGACGATCTGCCGCAATGGAGTGTCGCTGGGGAAAACCAATGGAGTCTTGCAGAGTGCACGTACCAGGCTGGATGCCATATTCTCGCGGGGTGTGGAGATATCGAAGCAAAAGATGGAACTTGCTTTGCTTCCCCAGTTTGACTATATCCAGAATCACACAAAATACCAACCTCGCGATAACAATTATCTTCCCCTTATAATCTGATAGGCCTCGAAATCTAAATCTTTATCCCGCGTTCCTGCTGTTTGTTTTTATGGATTGTTGTTCAGGATGCCCAATTTGGACGAACTTAGGTAGTGGATTTGACAAGATAAATTTATGTAATGCCGGGCTTAATAGAAATGCTAAAGGAAAGGGTATTTCACATGTGATAGAAAATGCATGTCAGTCATAAACGCAATGCAAAAAGCAGAAACTTTTCAGTAAGAATAGACATTAGGGTATGAACAATAGCGAAGGGCATACAAAACAAGGCTAAGTGTAGCTTAAACGGAAGCAGGAAGTGACCGCGCAATCGTTTCCGAATACTCCGGTGGTGCGCTTACGTCTACAACTGCCTCGTTTACTGATGGAGCAATTGAGCGCGGCTGGAAGAACTCATTCAACTCTGCCTCGGAAACAAGAACACCAAGGGCAGACTTTGCGACGTCGGAGTACTTCGGCTGAGTAGATATCTGGATCGGAAGACGGAGGGAGATGGTCGGAGTAAGCACATTTGTTGCCGGGGTATGATATGATAGGGATAAGTCAATTGCGTAGATTCGGGAGATCAGACATGAATGGAATGTTGGGACGAAAGCTTTCGAGGTAGGAAGGTTGATTGGAATCACGATGGAGGAGGTGTAGTAGATGTTTGATCCCTCGGTAGAATCTTCTGAAATCGTCGAGGCCATCGACTCTCGTCGCTCAGGGTCCGCAGCATTGTGCTTCTTCCACTGTGCGGAAGCGACACACATTGTAGACAATGGGACAGTCTCTGAGTAAAGCCCTTGGCCGACATGCGAGAAGGGGATATTGCCGGACTGGGAAGGGAAATCCTCCCATGGAGTCGCACTGTAGAATGTACTAACCCGCAGCTTGCTCACCAAGGATCCTAGCCTGGGTGGTTGTTCGTTATTTGCCGGGTCGAAACGGAGTTGTATCTTGGCCACGGAATTCACTGTATCACGTTTCTCGCAGTTGGGAGCAAGCAATTGAATCGGCTTGGGCTGGATGGACGATGCGGTCAACCGTCCAAGTGTTCCGCGCAAGAAGCCGCGTTTCACACACTTCTCCTTTTTAGACCAATAATATTTCTTCCCTACGATAGGGATTGGCGGTGCCTCTTCTACTTGAGGAACGATGCGGACCTTCTTTCCAACATTTGCCAGAACCTTTACTCGAGCATTCTCGACCATGGATCGAGCCAATACTGACGCCCGAACAACATATGCAACTTGGAGCACATCAGGAGACATGTCATGGAGAAGGGTCTTTCCATTGCCAGAGATCATAGGGTCTCCCAAGGTAGGTGGGAGCATGGTGTGCGACTGGTGGATTTGGGTGTTGTTAGTGCTGTGAGTGCAGACCTGAGGTAGCAGCCGCTCCGGTACAACAAAGGTAAAGGGGAATTTATATGATTGGTTGGCTTCCAACACTCTGGGGGTTGGGTATTCATCTCGCTGAATTGGTTGGCGCAACTTTAGGAACATTTGCTGAGAGCCTGTTCGTCCTGGACATGCGGCCCGCTCGACCGTTGTATGCGTAACCCCTGTGGTCACCAAATAAGCAAACTGAATGCGCGGCAAGAAATAGAAGCCTTGGAGAGCTACCTTGGAAACAAATCTCAATCTCATCGAAGCGAATATCATGCTCAGCAGAAATAGTGACCGTGCCCTCAATCTGATCTCCGGTAGTATATGAATTCACCAGTCCAGGCTTCTGTCCGATGAATTCGATTTGGACTTTGGGGGCCACACGTCGACCCCAGATATCAAGAGAGTCTGAAGCGCGACTAATAGTAGAGGTCGCCATGTTGTAAACGTGGGGAAAGGGTTTGGATAGATAGCTGTTTGTGTAGAGGCCCTTGGATTCCGCGCCCGGTTGGGGACCAAACGAGGAATAATGGCCTCAAGATGAAATTGAATAGAGAGAGTAAATAGCAGACAGGCCGAGTTTAAAACCAGTTTTCCCCCTAGAGCACTAGAATGTAGTGGGCGAAAAATAGTAGTGGAGCCGTGGACAACCGCACTTGATCAAAGGACGTTCTGGCCTAAGGATTGCGGAGGCAGCGACTGGTTTTATAGAAATCACCAGGATCAGCATCATACATGTTCTCATACACGATCGACACTGACGTCTTTGTGTTTTACAAATCAGCGTGAGTCATTCCAAGCAACACGATCATCTTGACAATATGTACGGCGTGATAATAAAAAGGGAAATGCCAAAGTTTGGGGCCACCGATGCACATGATTGGCTGCTGGCCGGTAAATTCTCGCCCATGCTTTACGCCCTTGGATTGACATTCTCCAGAGGCTTTGGAACTGCAGCTCGACCTCTCTTTTACGCGCCCACGGCCCTCACGAGGGCTGTCATTGACCTCATTGGAATGTGCCACGACACAATCCCCCTTGTCCCCTTCTCCCTGAACAGCTTTGCCCTCGTCGTAAAACGTGCTGTTTGTGCCATATCTTCAATCTTTTCTCGGATCTACAAAAGCCTAAGCTACTGACAGTGTGGGCCCCGGGAACCACGCCTTGCGACAACATCCCTCACGCCCTTCGGGGTTCCACTCGTGTCAACTCGCACGAGTCACAAGCCACGCCGCCGTTGCTCGAGCGTAATTACTGGCCTTAATATGACCAATCACGGCTGTCTGTGATTCTGCCACGCACCCTATGACCCCATGATCCGGGGATTTCAAAGCAGAAACCACAGGAGCCGGTTCGCTCCCGCTCACTACTTTAGGCTTAGAAATGACTTGTCTGCTCTTCCGCCGACTCTTGGGGTTCGAGGACCCTCTTGGACCCCAAGTCGGCATCAAAAGGTTTTCCCGGGGGAAACGTGCCGCTATTCGGCCAGATCCATCTGTTTCCGCTCATAACCGACTCCTGGGGCATGCCGAGTGGAGTCCGGTATTGCAATTCAATAGACCGTTCCTTGGCCCTTGCCTACCTGTTAGTCAAGGAAAAGCTCTTTGACGTCTAGCTCGGCTTGCCATCGGCTTTAGCCGGTGCGTCGGAGTAGACGAGATCACGCCGAGCGGAGCATCTGGCGGAGTATTTAGGGTCAATTTAGGAGGATTCTCTGTGTCGAATCTAATATTAATTAGAGCTGCTTGTCCTTGCTCTTGCTTAATAATAGGTCTCCTTGGACTTGAACTGTCTCTTGATGATGATCTAAGGGAGTTTGACAGTGGCTCCCCGAGGCACGCGACTTTCATAGCCCCCTCAGTCCACCGCTGGAAACTGTCTGTACATACGGCTCACGGAGTAAAAGGCTAGACTTTAGGTGCTATGCTAGCCTCGGTTCGAACGAAGACTAGTTATGAAGCCAGATGCGCAAAGTGATGAAATAGTTTTCTTGTTATTCCAGAATCTACCTCGCCATAAGGTAGTCGTGTCAAATTATATCCAGTCACCCAAGGGCACACTCACTGCCATGCTATGATTTCGATGTCAAAGTCATGGAAAACTAGAGGAACCTTGACAGGATGTCCCGACTGATAAATTACGGTGCAAATCCGTGGTGCAATGCGGATAAAACCGTACTCAAAGAACGTCGAGGCGTGGAAGCCACACTTATTCTTGTCTCATACAAATCTGGTCATCGAAATGACCAGAGAGTATCCAGCTCAAGATTAGCCGAATGAAGGCGGCAGACCGAGCGAGGCAAGAGACGATTCCAATTCCAATTCCATTGGGATTCTACGCATGGAGAAACCTGGTTTGAAGCAGACGCGGTTCGGAACCGCAAATTGGGATATCGATTGTAAGACCTAGATGAGACAAGCCCCCCCCTAAACCACCAACGCCAGCATAGGACACCGTAACCAGCGTTATTAATAAGCCACCCTCGTCCGCATATCCTAAATTCTGTTAGCGCTAGATCATTCCCATCACGGGGGTAGCAGGGCAAATTTACCGAGATTTTTCGTTCGATCTCGCGCACGGATCGATCGAGTTCGCCGGCGATCATCATCTTCGTATCATTAGGCAGGAGGAAATACATTTCACAAAGGTCGCCATCAATGACACCTTTCACCGGTGCATAATAGCCACGGTAAATGAGGTGATCTCGCCCAGCAAGGGGAGGGTGCTGAGAAGCAAGTTGCATCTCCAGACTTTGGAAGAAGTCTACGTCCTCACGACTAGCAAAGGGGACAAACATGCCGATGGTTCCTTGGAGACCGGTCCAAACAACGATGTCTCGGCCACCGGCTACCAACTGAGCTTTGTGGATACTAGTGGGGATGTCTTGAGTATAGTAATGAACCATCAACTCAAGACGGTGGGGAGTTCCTTGCAGATAGCCACGCTCGTGGATAAGGTGAGCACCCGATCCATCCTCGTCTGCTTCTTCCGAGGCCTTCGAAGGACAGCGAAGTAGCCACAGGTTTCCGAATTTATCACCTCCGGCAACGGTCTCATAATCGACCATAGTCGTTGATGTAGTCCAGCGAGAAATGGAATCATCAACAAATGGAATAAGCACGTTGTCTTGATGTTTATAAACGACATAAGTCACACTCTCGCGGACATCGCTGACGACAATTCGGCTGCCCTGTGTCTGTAGACCGACAATAGCTCGAGGAACAACTGGAGCCTGGCATTTCCGCAGAAGTTGCTTCATTCCTAGATCATAAAGGCGAAGCACAGAGCCAATACCAGCCAAGAGGCGGCCTTGGAAGGGCAGAAGCGCGAGCGGAGGCTCTTCGATCTTGGTTTTGTGAATGAACTCAAGCTCACGACCATCCTCTTGAAAGCGGTAAATATGGATGAAGCTAGCTGATGATGACTGAGGATTCACAGTCATGTCTTTGACCGTACCGACTACCAGGAATGTTTCATCGTCCTGGCTAGAGAATGGCACGGCTGCGACGCTGACAGCCGCTTCATTCTCTTCCATCTCAAAGGTGAAAACCACATCCTTTGAAGAAATAGGATCCACGATTTGGATGCAAGATGCCCAATGGCCTGTTCCGCGGGGGTAACCAAACTGAGCAGGGGGCAAGCCTTCCGCTTCGCCATTCTGAGCCTGGGAATCTTGAATGAGTCTCTCACGTGTTGCAGGGGACAAAACATTGTTGTCAGATTCGATCACATAGAAAAGTGGTTGGTCTGGGTGTTTCACAAAGTTGCGCGGTGTGTAAGCCAAAGGTATGGCTTCTTGCAGCATATTGTTATCTAGCCTGTCAATGGAGAAAATTCTGGAAAAATGTCAGTATCATATTCCAAGATGACACGGCAGACGGCAAAAGAGTGAATGTAGGTGATCTCAGCAGGAACAATTGGAAAAAATAAATATTTTGTTTCAACATAGAGGTTCAGTTCCCTTTTTTTCATCATTTGATCAAACAGAAAAGAAATAGCCTGACGCTGACGCACGTACCTGAGGTTTCGACCTTGAATTCCCACCATACCCTCAAGGCATTGTTCACTAGAAAAGTTCCATGCGTATTCTAAGCCGACGTAGTTCAATGGTGTGAGCATGAAGCTCTTGGTTTGAACATCGGAGTATCCTAACCACGGTCGCGAGCTGAGAGCCAGAACAGAGGTTTGACCTTGGACAGAAACCTGTGAGAGCTTGACAGGTTTGGCTCCTAGGAAGCGAGTCCGGGTGTCAGAAAGCTCGCCAGTAACTTCATCCAACACAGTTCGCAGGTAGACACCAGAGTAGAGCCCAATGTGCAGGTATAAGGTTGTTCCTCCCGAACTTGAATCGGCCATGGACATAATGTTCAACGCGGAAGGCGCAGAGGTCAACGCTTGAACAGATTTGTTCTCGAGCGTTGATTCAGGGTCCAAACTGAGAACGCGAACGGTCGAATCATCGCACCCAACAGCCAAGAATGAGCTTCGAACTCGTCCATCAGGAACTTGACCCAAGCTCAAGCAGGTGACAGTGCCTGACATTTGTCGCCTTTCGTCGTACTCGGCAAGAGACCCATCGGCATCCATCTCGAAGTAGACTATCTCGCCGGAACTAAGAGCTACAGCCACTTGCCGTTCATTTGTAGCAGCAGCAACGATGGACCGATGCTGCGGGGCAGGCCACTCATTCACCCGATGGTCTGCGAGGAGATGACGGATACCGCGCGGATGGACTTGGATTATAGAATCCTCGCCCAGCTGCTGGACAGCGATGGTAGATGCGCTTGATAAGAAACCAGACTCTTCAGTGATTTCTACAACCTCTTCTCCGATACCCAGAACAATCGTACCATTTGCAAATGAAAGAACAATGTACCTGTCGTACTCGTCCGATTGCGTTAATTTAGTGGTCCAAACATAAGAGGGCACAGCCCGAAGCTCTGACTCGACAAGCTCTGAAACCTCGAGTCCATGCTTGAGGGTCCGGAAAGAACTGCGGGCACCAGTTCCGCAAACAGAGTAGATTTGGGGGGCATCCTCTTCGGTGAGATTGGCGATCTTTGTGCTTATTAAAGGAGTCAGGGAGTTAAGGGACTCCATCAGGTTCAAGTTCAGTGCAGCTCTGGGGTGGAAGAAAATAGGCTCATAGGGTGACGTGGGGTCTGGCGAAAACGAGTCGCTTGTGAACTCAATCTCATCGTCATCATCACCAAGCCTTTCAAACTGGTAGAAATGATGGTCGCCAGCTTCACTGGCAACATAAAGGAAACCACTCTTGAGAATGAGGAAGTTGGATGCAACAGGAACAGTGTCAAAATATTTGATCTTGAGCCTCTGAACCTCACCAGTCAATTGACCATTGCCATCCTCTACCATCTCTAGATTAACCTTGAATATGTCACCATCTTCGGTCTGCAGAAGGAAGAAGAAAGCACCTCGCATCTTGTGCATCACACCAGACACGATAGAACGTTTCCGCTCTGGATTTTCGGTAGGTCCGCTTCGGCGTGGAATGGCTACGCGGAATGCATCTTGATTCGAGTGTCGATACGTGACGCTGTCTTCGGCACAAACCAGGACGCCGCTTGGACCATCTGCTCCTCCCGGAACCTGGAATAGCATGTTTGCAGTTCGATCCACAGGGTCTGACCATTTTCGAACGACATGGTTGAGACCAAGGTCTAGTTCGTAGTACACAAGAACTTTCTCAATTTCTTCGTATGCTTGGCCAGTCGGATCTTGATCCGCCTCCGAGTAATCCATCTCAAGAGCGGCGAAAACAGGGTTTTCATACCCCACATCGAGAGCAGTCATGGCAAACACTATGGTCTGTGCCTTGTGTGCTTCCAGGGGGGATGAGATGGTAAGTTCGGCTTGGGAGTTACGATTGAGAACATAGACCAGCTTGTTCTTCTCAGCAGATGCGATGAGGCATGCACGTCCCTTCGGGTCCACAGCCAGGTATTGACCGGGGACGACTCGGCGAACGCCCGACTTGCCAAATGTCTCCAAATGAATCCGATTGAAGCGGTTTTGAGAGGGCACATACTCGACGATTGTGATGCGACCCGAGTCTGAGCCAATTATCAAGTAATCTAGAATGAAAGATACTCAGCATGTGTCCAGTACAGTATGTGACAGTGTCCACGTTGCTGTCCGGGGCAGGTCAAGAAATGGGCGCCGACTCCAACCATGCGACCCGGGAAGCTTCAAGAATCACTAAGTTGAACTCGTAAATGCAGATTCGACAATCGTGACATACCTTTGTTACTTCCAGCCAGTCTGAATACGGCTAAGGAGCGAATAATACCAAACACATCTTGTGAATAGATCGTGTTGACCTTTCCTATGGCAGGATCTGGGCGGTGAATAGTGAGCTTCGACCCAGATGCAGTGATGATCTGTTGCTCTTTGGTTCCGGCGAATTGACCCAAGACAGCCTGTGTAATCGCAGTTGGAGGCTGGATTGTCAGGCTATACATGAACATATGAGAGGTGGTAGCCATGGTTGGCGACTAGCTCCTAAGCCCTTGGAGCAGCTGCACAGCAGGCACAGTTGGAAAAAAGGTAACCAAGAAGCAAATTCATGCAATTTGAGATCGAGATAATACGCTGTCACACTAGACCCATCTCTGCAACAACAAGATGTTGAAAGAATGGGAACTCTCCACGAGGACACCAGTCTAGGAGGTGGATGTGGTGAAAGCCGCCGAGATTCAAGCGATGCAAATTTGGTTGTGAAAGGTCCAAGCTTGTTAGGGTCACATGACATGATCCACCCGAAAAGGCCAATCATATCGCTCTAAATATACGCCCGTCCATAAGCTTCGACCGCCTTCTATACCGCTTTACGTAAGTCAATGAGGGTGGAACTACGAAGGCGCTTTGGATGTATTGGACTAGTTCAAAGAGCAGCGTCTCTTATCTACCCAACTGCTCCTTCGCTCTCACTTCCGACCTTACCTCCTATTTTATTCAAACGGAACATCAAGTCAGCCCTACGGCTGCTTCAACAAAGCCAGCGAATCTGCTGCTCGAGTTGTTGCTTCAGTGTTTCCCCTCCATCCCACCCGACAGCTCTTGCCATCTCGCCAACCATGGCTGATGACGCCGGTGTCCCCGATGATGCCCCCATCACCTTTACTGTGAAATCCTCTACAGATGCCAAGTTCACCCTCACTCTTCCTACAACCACACCTGTCTCAGAACTCAAAGAGAAGCTATCCACCTCCGAGTATGCCGATACGCCCGCAGAGCGCCAGCGCTTAATCTATTCTGGCCGAGTCCTGAAGGATACGGAAACCCTGCAAACTTATAAGATAAAGGATGGCCACACTATTCACTTGGTGAAGAGTGCGGCCAGTAACCAACAACGTGGCAATGCAAGCGGCCAGTCCAGCTCAACTGCTGCCTCTGGCGGGGCAACCCCAAGCCAGCCAGCCGCCGGTGTGCCAACCAATCTTGCTGCTGGTACGGGCAATAACCCACTTGCAGGCTTGACTGGTGCTAGATATGCTGGATTTGCCCAGCTTCCTGGCGCAGGCCTTTTTGGGCCCGATGGCGGGGTGAGTTCACACTTCGTAGTCCTGCTTCACTGACATGTTACCCAGTTCGCAAATCGCTAACCATAATGCCTTTCTCATCAGATGGGACCACCTCCAGATACCGAGTCCATGCTCAATATGCTTGAGAATCCGCAATTTCAATCCACCATCAATGAGGCTCTACAGAACCCCCAGATGATCGACATGATGATCCAACAAAACCCAATGCTGCGCGATATGGGCCCAGGTGTACGACAGATGATGCAGAGCCCTGAATTCCGTCGTATGCTGACGGACCCAAGTTCGATCCGTCAGATGATGCAAATGCAGCGTGCCATGGGAATGGGTGGCGGCGGCTTAGGTGGTGAGAGTGCTTTCCCCGCGCCTGGTGTCACTGATACCACTCCCGAGGAGAATCAAACTGCCCAACAACAACAAAATGCCGGCGCCAATCCATTTGGTCAATTCGCGCCAAATCCGCTTGGGAACCCGTTTGCTTCTCTTTTTGGGGGCAATTCGGGAGGAAATCCCTTTGCCCCTCCTGCTCCCGCCACCAACACGGGCGGCACTGAATCCGAGGGCGGCAACGCTACAGCAAATTCCACAGAGCGCTCAGCGACAGGAGAGACACCTAATACTCAGGCATCTCCTAACCCCTTTGCCTCTTTACTCAACCCAGCTCTATTTGGTGGTGCTGGTCAGGGTCAGGGCCAAGCTGGTGCAAACCCATTCAATTCTCAGCAAAATCCATTCCTTCGGGATCCTGCCCTTATGGCGCAGATGATGCAGGCCATGGGTGGGCAAGGTGCAGAGGGAGGAGCTGCAGCCAATCCCATGGCAGCATTATTCGGAGGTGCTGGAGGTGGCTTCGGTTCTCCCCCGCCAACTGACAATCGGCCTCCAGAAGAAAGATATGCCGATCAGCTGCGTCAGTTGAATGATATGGGGTTCTATGAATTTGAGCGAAACATTGAGGCCCTTCGACGAACCGGGGGTAGTGTACAGGGTGCAGTCGAATATCTTCTGAGCTTGCCCTCATAAGTACTATTTTCCCATTCATTATCCAGATAGGGCATATATCCTCTTTTTTTTATGTTATGTTCATTTTTCTATCCGATGTATTGACGGCCCCTACAGTGGCATGCAGGTAACGATTGACAGACTCATTTGGCTGTTGAGCTCTTTTCTTGGTTTCTCGCATTCTTTGTCCCGGGATTTGAATGCTCCCATATTCACATTCAAACTGGGACAGACTTGTCACTAGCGTTTTTGGTGGCAAATAACCATCCACAATGTCATATTCTGTCTTCTTCCTCTGGGTTTTCAAGGAGCAATTGGTGTTATGTAAAGAATAAAAAGGTCATGCTGTGTAAAAAATTTGTTATAGGCTAGTTTTCATTTTATAGATTCAAGCGTCTATCGAGGTTGTAGTAGTCCACGGGTGCTGTTTGGTCAGCGAAATATTAAATTTTGTAACCTAGAAGCACTCCAGGGCTCATGTAACTTTTCAGGGCTCCCGCCTCTGCTTAAGGAAATCGGAGCGTACCTAGGTAAGGCGTGAACCAATCCATGGATTCAATGTTGTCCATATCGAAAACAATATATCTCCCTATGGATCCATGGATGGATATTAATGCATCTAGCCCACCTGGGCAGGTATCCATAGATATATCTAGATCATGGGATTGGCAAATTTTTCAAACAAGGGAGCTTACCTAGGTATGATGAATAACGTAAAGATTGGAGCATTTTGAGCGCCAAAGTAATAACCTTGGAATAGACCGATCTCTCCCCCAATCCCATCTGATACAGATCGTGCATTGGCGATCCTCACATGCTACTCCCTCCCGTTTCATTCGAGGAAACGGGACTGCAGATCGGCCCTTTGATAATCCGGGTTGACACGCTGTAACAACATCCTCATACTCCCCAGTCTGTCCAACTTGTTTGGGCAGTTAGATGGAATTTGGTGCTGCTGACATTCGTTATTGCCCACTCACGCAGCTCAGCGAAACCTGAAGTCCGCCAACTCAAACTAAACGTTGAAGCCCGGCTTTCGCAAATCATCACCCTAAACGCGCATCCACCGCCTCGGCGATCCGAATATAACTGCCCCAAGGGAGCTTCGATTCGAGCTTGGTTGCGCAACGAACACGCATACCACCCCGATCGGCCTGTCTTGATCTAAATTCTACACTGCGCAGCATACAAGGCCGATTCCTTGCCATCTACCAACGTGCATGGGTCGCCTGAACCAGCGTCTTGTCTCAAGGTAGAGAAAAGACCAAGAATATCTTCACAATGGCCGCGGCGAATTCACATCATCTTGGGCTGGGCCTCTGGGGGCTTTGGATTTCTTTATTTGTGTCCAACGTATGGGCATTCTACATTCCTGGTAGGTTATTTAGCCCCTGATTTTGTACATCGCACCGCAGCTGACCAGGTGCCCCCTCTGTATTAGGATATTCAGTCACACGATATAACGACGAAGAAGCTATCCCTCTTCTCGTAAACAAGATATTTTCGGACCATACACAGCTTCAATATGCCTATTTCGATCTCCCCTTTGTCTGCCCGCCCAGTGGAAAGTCTCACGGTGGCTCGCCTTTTGGGTCTGGCCAGAGTATATCGCTCAACTTGGGTGAAGTTCTACGCGGCGATCGTATTATGACATCTGACTTCGAGGTGGCAATGGGTAAAGATGTTGAATGCGCGGCACTCTGTACCCGGGAGGTTAGTCGTTCAGATGTCAAGTGGGCTCGCCAACTTATCCGGGAGAACTACGTGATCGAGTGGATATTGGACAACCTGCCTGGTGCCACTAGCTTCGTGACTGTCGACAGAAGTCGCAGGTACTACGCATCCGGCTTCAAACTTGGCTCTCAGGACATTTCACCGTCCACTGGCCGGCCGCGATTCTTCATCAACAACCACTTCACAATTGTTATCCGCTGGCGGAGCGCACCCGAGGGAGGCAAATTGATCGTTGGGTTCGAAGTTTATCCCAAGAGTATCACTGCCGAAAATCGCAAAGAGAATGGATGCCCAGAACGAGTGCACAACGCCCAAGAAGGACTCGGCCTATTCATCCCACCTAATATGGCAAAGATGAAGGAAAAGTATGCTGGCTTGTCATATATCCCGGAATATGATGACGAAGATGACGGAGCTACCTTGACAGTACCCTACACTTATTCAGTTTACTTTCGCGAGGAACCCAATATCGAGTGGGCTAATCGGTGGGACTTATATTTCACTAATCAGGAAGAAGGGTCAATGACACATTGGTTGGCAATCATCAACTCCTTGATCATTTCCACCGTGCTTGGAGTCACGGTCTTTGTGATCTGGGGCCGCACCGTGCAAGGTGACATCAAGGGTCGTGGTGATGGGGCTATGGAGGAGCGAAAGATGAAAGGGCAGCCGCGGCGAAACAGATCAAGCGAGAAGAAGACCGAAGGGCTCCTGGACAACCCTGACATTGAGAACGATGCAGATATGTCATCTGATGATGAGGGCTTTGAAGATGCAAGTGGCTGGAAACTTCTACATGGTGATGTATTCCGAATTCCAGCTTACAGTGGACTCCTAGCTCCGCTAGTAGGGTCTGGTATGCAATTACTGTTCATGGCGACTGGTCTGCTTGTTCTGAGCTGCCTTGGGATCCTGAACCCGAGTTTCCGGGGCGGGTTTGTCAGTGTTGGCATGGGTTTGTTTGTCTTTGCCGGCATTTTCTCCGGTTATTTCTCCGGCCGGTTGTATCAGACATTCGGCGGGTCCTCGTGGCGCAAGAATACGCTTATTGTAAGTTGATCAGGTTTCGTGCTTGTTGTGCCTTATATGCCTTGTGTAGCTAACTCAGAAGCTAGACTGCCTTGTTGTTTCCTGGTCTCTCCTTCTTTTTGGTTCTGATATTGAACCTGTTTGTGTGGGCCCAAGCCTCGAGTACTGCGATTCCTTTCGGCACTCTCATTGGTCTCCTCGCTCTCTGGCTTTTGATCCAGGTCCCCTTGGTCTATTTGGGCAGCTGGTTTGGGTATGTACGAGCCCGCCCGTGGGAGCATCCGTTGAAGACCAATTCCATTCCTCGACAAATACCCATTCAGCCCTGGTACCTTCGAATCCCCGCTGGGCCATTACTGACCGGTCTGGTCCCGTTTGCTGTGCTCTTTATTGAGCTACTCTTTGTGTTCAAGAATCTATGGCAAGACAAAAGCGGCTACTACTATGTTTTCGGTTTCCTAAGTGCGGTTTCTACGGTTCTAATAATCACTGTTATCGAGGTGACTGTCATTGCGACCTATAGTCAACTTTGCTCTGAGGTGAGTATCCCGACTGATCTTAACTTTTTTTGCCCGATTGTTGTGACTAACTTATCCATAAGAACTATCATTGGTGGTGGGCCAGCTTTCTCACCGGGGGCAGCAGTGCCTTCTGGGTCTTCGCCTATTGCATTTGGTACTACATGTTCAAGCTACACGTAACCGGTTTCGTCTCGACACTCTTGTTTTTCAGCTACAGTCTCTTGGCATGTGCCGTTTACTTCCTGCTGACAGGAACAGTGGGTTTCTTGGCTGCGTATGCCTTCGTTCGTCGAGTCTATAGGTAAGTGACTTTTTTCCTTCGTCTCCAGTCAGAGGTCCATGCTAATGATTCTCCAGTGCAATCAAGGTTGATTAGAGTGGCCAAACAAATTCGCGGCAATTGACATTCAGACTTACTATGTTTCTAATACTCCTTGCCATCTTACGAATGAATATGTCTGATAAGCATTGGGTGGAGTGATTGATCAGCACAGCGTATAGCTGTCTTGATGTATCTGCTTTCGAGTTTTTTTTAAGCGTGGATCTTTGTTCTTAGTGAAGTTTATGCCCCTTGGCTCTTCCACTTTCACATAAGCTCTGCAATTGTGACATGCTTCTATAATTCTAAGAATTGAGCTAAATTAGCGATCTAAGATTACATGCCAATTGCATACCCTACTCGGCTGGCTATAGGCCGTGGTCTTGAACGACCAGTAGCTGTTAACCTCGATCTGTAGGACTCGATGGCATTCATTGGTTTGTCGGCTGCAAGAAGTCCCAATTCACGCGTCAAGTGAATCCCGTGCACATTATGACAACTGATACCGTGAATCTCCGAGTCGATTCTTCCACGCACATTTGCACCTTACTGCCTCTTCGCCCAAATTTCTCTCATCTAGAAGAAGCCCATCGTCCTCTTCCCTTTCTTCTTTTTCTTCCCACCACCCTCCTTCCTGGGACATCTAGATTCACCACCTTCATCTTTGACCTTCAACAAAGGCTCTTGAACTACATCTGGTGCGTCTTCTTTGTTCCAAACCAGCATTAGTCACTCTTCAGCATTTTATCTATTCTGCCCCGATCCAGGGCATCACATCAGAGATTCCTGGTTTTCACTTGGTGCAGCATCGCCGTGTCACTGATATCGAGGGAGTCATCGATATCACTTTTCACCTTTAAACTCTGGTCTCACCTCCCCTCAGCCTTTTTTCTACTTCTATCGATTGCCTCGCTCATCCGACATCCGTCATATCCATTCACTTCTAGCCCACACTCACGAACCATTCTTGGACCTGCCTCTGCTCTTGCTTCTGCAAAAGCACATCATTTGAAATTTCAAATCTGAAGTTGCAAATCGCCAACCATGGTTTTCCCAAACACGAATACATGCTTTTCGCTTGACAACCCTGATCGTGTGCCCGCCGCTCTTGAGCGTATTCAAGAGACCCCCGAAGTTATTCGCAATATCGAGGTGATTCTGAAAAATCGCTCCAAGTATGCATACGATGGGACTTATGACTATCCTCCGGCATACCCAACCGAGCGGTATGTTCGGGATCACCATTTCACCTGTGATCGATGCCACAGTAAGATCCCTTTCCTACAAACCTTGGCCCCGGCTGCTTTGAGGCCCAGATGACCACTAACTCCAATTTCCTGCAATAGTGTGCATTAGGGGCATACCTCTCTATGTGGATCCTCGCCGCGAGGCTCGCCAGTTTATCGCAGCACATGAGGCTAAGACTCGTGCAATGATCTGGGAACGGACCTTCCCTGTGGACCAAGACCCTTGGAGGCACGACCAACGCCGTGCTTATGATCCGTTTCAAGGAACTGATTTTGCGCAAGATGGCCCAACACCTTGCTACATATTTACTGGCAAGCCTGAATTCATCGAAACTGACGAGTCGGTTTGGCTCGAAGACGGTGATTATGACTCGAAAGGGCGCCGGGTGCAAAATAGACGTGCGGTTGTTTATCCCGAGAAACATCACGTCCCTCCTCCGGTTCACTTCCCTGTCGAGGACTATCTCAAAATGCTCCCTGACCCGAACGCTGAGCTGGAACAGTCTGATCCTCGTAGGACTAAGCGCTACTCGAAAGTTTCATTTGATTGGAACACTGAGGCGATAACTGTCAAAGTTTGGGAGGAATTCCCTGACAATAATGACGAGCCACCCAAGCCGCGGAACAGATATGCGCATGTATTCTTGGACGATGAGGATGAGAATGAAGATGGACAGGGCCAATCGAAGAAACAAGATCAGGCAAGTGAAGTGAACGACTCTATATCGGACAACGGACACTTCAAGTGTTATTACCACCCTGAGAAAGCCGTGGACGGTGTAAGTGGAAATAATATTTTCTTTCGGGAATTTTTTATACCATACCGAAGCTAATATTTCATAGTACTACACTTGCTGTGGTGACATTGTCTACAAGCGAGGGGGGTGTAAGAGAGAGGAAAACCACTCACCTAGCAAGCAAGACTTCAGCGATCAAATAGCCGAAAAGCTTATGCAAGATTGGGAATGTTTTTACTTGGACAAGAACCCAGTGGGCCAAAGCGATTTCCTGGTCCTTTCCTGCGTCTTTGGCCTTAACGTGCGGCGTGAATGGGAGGCAATTCGTGTTGCCGCTATCGATCTCCTCTCCGGCCAAGTCCTACTCGACTCGCTTGTGTACCCAAGCATGGAGATGCTTGGTTACCAAACACGCGATACTGGAATCACTCGCGCCATGATGGAAGCTGCTAAGAATGCGGGCGAAGTCATCGAGTCGCGCGATAAAGTGCGTGAGATTATCGGGCGTTTCATGAACCCTCGCTCGAAACTCATATTGTTCAACGGGCCAAAAGCCCTGCGAGCCCTGCGCATTGCGATGGATGACTTTAGAGGATGGTTCAGCAGGGATACGGGATGGCAAACGCATACCAGATCGACTGAATGGGATACCCTCGAGCTGCTTCGTTACGAATGGAACACTGGCGAATATCCGTGTCCGCCCTATCGACGAGGCTTGAATGCAGAGAAAGCATGGATAAAGCCAAGCATCAAGGAGGTAGCCGCTAAACGCTTGAACCGCCACATTGGCAAATCAAAGAGATTCAAGGAGGATCCTGTGGAAATGGCCATGGCCATCCGCGATCTATTCATGTGCCATGCCAAGCTCTTTGGCTACCGTGATGGTTATTACGCAGCCTGGAAAGCAAAAGAGGAGGAGCTAAAACTAAGGGAAGACATCGAAAATATGATCTTATCGGATAAGTGAGCTCCATTTGGTGCTCCCAAGAGGTTCTTCAATGTCAATGCGCAATCTCTTGCAGAGGGATATCACCCCTGATACCAGGGATATCCATGTTATCAACTTTCGACTTCTTCATGCATAGGACGAGTCTGCATATTACATGTGCTCTTATGCACATTTACTTGGCAGCTTGCTCGGCCCTTCCATTCCGGATCTTAGGTGGTTGGGTTACACTCCTTGGGCTCTTTCATGCTCCCTAAATTGATATCAGTCCCTTTGCGGATTAGTAGAGAATCTTCGGATCTTTACCTTCACCTTCGGGATACATTTCTTTTGCTGATCTGATTTTGCTTTTTTTTTTTTGCCTTTGCACATTTTTTCCGTCCATCCTTGCTCCCTTTTCTGCTCATTTTTCTTTTCTTTCTTTCTTTGGAATCTACAAATCTGAGATTTTTTTTTTTTTTTTTTTTGTTTTCCGCTGGACGCGCCGCCGTCTATGAACACTGAACATACAGCTCACGCCACAAACAACGTGCCGAGCCCCAATGTGATTTTGTTCTTTGTCTTTTTTCTAAAGAACAAAGAAAAAGGAAGACAAAAATTTTCTCTATTGTTGATGATTTCTTTACCATATGTTCGTTGTGTCTCGTTTTTGCTTTGTCTCTTATCTCCACTCATCCACAGTCGTGGACTTGCCATAAACACGAGCAAGTTTTACACCCCAAAAAAAAATAAAATGAAATAGGAAATAGAAAAAAAAAAAAAAAAGGAAGTATTCTCCATATTAGGGGAACCCCTTATCTTTGTGCAGGTGCCTATAATAAACGAGTTCTCATCATGGCAGATAGTTGGTACGGGTTTCTTGGCGGGTGTTATCGCTGCTGGAAGCTCTGCTCGGTACTCCGTATAATGAGCGCAGCCCTTGACAGAATTCATAGGAACATTTCGATAAAGCCCGAGTTCATTACGGAGTTCTCCGTAACTGTAATGCCATTCTGGATTGGGTGAAACAATCCCGCATGACTTTTAGCGTATGTGGGGAGACTTTGGAAACTTGGAGGGGTTGGTAGTATGTAGATGGAAACGGCGGTCACGGAGTAGACTGGCACCAGAATCCGGGGAGGAAGTGCTCGGCTGTCGTGTGTGTTTCGCCTCCCCAGATGACGTGATTAATAAGGGGGATTGCTCATGGTAGGAATGATTCTGGATGAGTCGAATCTTACGACGCTTTCTGGGTCTGCTTTTCTCTTTCTTTTTCCACACTTTTTTTATTTTTATTTTTTTTCAATTTCTGTTACTTCTCCGTGTTGTTCCCCTGTCCCACTTGGGCGTCCCAGAACCTTTTTAGAGAGTCTCGCTAGATTGACAGGCCGTCCAAGCGGACAGGCTCTGATTGGCGCTTGAGATAAGCAAGTGGGGAGATGCCCTTAGCATCTCAGCTTAACTGCGTTGGGCAAAACCCAGGGGCTCATCCGCGTGGCACCAACAGGTGGCGATTGGCTGGGGCTGCAGCAGCTCGATCCAGTGGAGTCGGGGTTTTGGCAGTGAAGATCCACATGGATTGGGTGCGTTACAAGCCTAAGTCACGGCGTCAGCGGGCCCCCGACGACCTCCCCGGGGTTGCCAGGGTCGAGTGAAGATCGGGACAAAACTGGTGTGTTCAGCGAGGGGCCAAACGGGCTCAGTGTGCTTGCCAGGCGTCTTGATAGCGCAGTCGGCTCGAGGGGCTCAAAAGCAGAGCGATGTTACATGGGGTGCTGGTATTACGACGGTTTCGAGTGGCAATCGCTGCACTAGCGCTACTGGCCCAACCCATCTACTCCGGAATAATACAGTGTTTGACTTCCTGATAAGTGATTGTCATGGGGCTGCCGGCGTGGCCTTATCAGGTAAAAAGACACTGGCAGAAAGGCTCTTTAGCGAAGTAGACTCGTGACAGTCTCTAGTATTACTTGAGAGCCCCCAGTGGCGCTGTAGCCTCCGTAATGCCCGTAACTCCCGTAACCCCCGTCATTCCCGTAATTCCGGTACGCACATAAAATACCCCCAAACACCCCCAATACCGGTTCTGCCCCGGCCCACCGCCCCCTGATCACACCATCGCACCCACCGATGGCTCAATCGCACGCCTTCTCTCGTACGTCACCCCATCTCCCGTTAAATCTCCAGTGATCTCCAGTGCAGTAGACGCCGGCACTACGACTGATCGGGCTTTGGGACAATGCGCATTGGCTTGTTGTGCAGCGCTCCGTCCAGATTGCCGGTCCGAAGCCCCTGAGAGGAGGGTTGCAGTCTGCAAGTGGAGCCTCTCAAGTATAACCCCGTACTGTCGGAACTCGGGATTCTTACACGCTTGTAAAGCACATTACAATCCTGCACTTCCTCACTTCTCCAAAGCCAATCTGTAGAATGTGGCTCCGTAGCTCTCGAGCCTGTATCTGATCTGCTGAAAAATCTTTTCCTCTTTGAATGGTCTGCTGAATAAATTCACTTTTTTTTTTTCTTTTTTTTTTAACCCCCTCCCAATTCCCCACATATGCTCCTTTCGGCCTCACCTATAAAGGCCCCCTCCACCCCCCGTCCTTGGTTCGCACTTTTTTCTTTCCGTGACAGACTTGAATAGCCTTTATTCTCCTTCTCTTCTTCTGTCATCTGAATAAAGGCATCCTTCAACATGGCAACTAAGAAGCCCAACATTCTGTACATCATGGCAGACCAGATGGCTGCGCCTCTGCTGTCCCTCCATGATAAGAACTCGCCCATTAAGACCCCCAATCTGGACCGCCTAGCCGAAGGGGGTGTCGTCTTCGACTCGGCCTACTGCAATGCGCCCCTGTGTGCCCCCTCTCGTTTCGTCATGGTCAGTGGCCAGCTGCCCTCCAAGATTGGCGCATACGACAATGCCGCAGACCTGCCCGCCGATACACCCACCTATGCTCACTATCTGCGCCGCGAGGGCTACCATACTGCTCTGGCGGGTAAGATGCACTTCTGTGGCCCGGACCAACTTCACGGCTATGAGCAGCGTTTGACAAGTGATATCTACCCCGGAGACTACGGCTGGTCCGTCAACTGGGATGAGCCCGAAATTCGTCTAGACTACTACCACAACATGTCTTCGGTGATGGAAGCCGGCCCAGTCGTTCGTACTAATCAGCTGGATTTCGACGAGGAGGTCATCTACAAGTCTGAGCAATACCTTTATGACCATGTGCGTCACCGCAATGAGCAGCCCTTCTGCTTGACTGTGTCTATGACCCACCCTCATGACCCATATGCCATGACCAAGGAGTTTTGGGACCTGTATGAGGATGTCGAGATCCCTCTGCCGAAAAATGGCGCCATCCCCCACGACCAGCAGGATCCTCACTCTCAGCGCATTCTGAAGTGCATTGATCTTTTTGGCCAGGAGATGCCCGATGAGCGTATCAAGGCTGCTCGCCGTGCTTATTACGCAGCTTGTACTTACGTCGACACCAACATCGGCAAGCTTCTGCGTGTGCTGAAGAACACTGGTCTTGATGAGAACACTATCATCTGTTTCACTGGTGACCACGGTGACATGCTGGGCGAGCGTGTCCTGTGGTACAAGATGAGCTGGTTCGAGAACTCTGCTCGTGTGCCTATGCTCTTCTATAGCCCTAAGCACTTTGAGGCCAAGCGCGTTCCCCAGAATGTCTCCACTATGGACCTGCTCCCCACCTTTGCTGAACTCGTCGGTGCACCCCTTGTGGACGAACTCCCTCTTGACGGTGTCTCCCTGGTGCCCTATCTGACTGGCGGGGAAGGCCTCCGCACAGACACTGTTTACGGCGAGTACATGGGCGAGGGTACGCAGGCTCCATTGATCATGATCCGAACTGGCCCTTGGAAGTTCGTGTATTCCTCCCTCGACCCGCCTCAGCTGTACAACCTTGTTGATGATCCCGACGAGAAGATTAACCTGGTTGCTGGACTTCCGGTACCTGCTGCAGGTCGCTCTCTACCTGCTGCCCCATCGAAGTCTCTCAACCCTCTGGCCGTTGCCGCCAACCTGCCAACTCCCGGTGAAACCCCTGGTGCTTCTCCCGCACCTCTGCGCAACGTTGACTCCGCCTCTTATCCTTTCCCATCGCCTACTCCCCCGCGGTCCCCCAGCCCCGGACGTGCGCCACCTACACTTCCAGACTCCAAGGAGCCTGTTCGTCTCTTGGCCTACTTCATGGAGGAGATCTACACCCGCTGGGATCTGGAGGCAATTCGCCAGGATGTTCTGCGCTCACAGCGTCGCCGTCGTCTGGTCTACTCTGCTTTGATCCAAGGTACTCCAACCGTCTGGGACCACGAGCCTCGTGTCGACCCAAGCACCCAGTACGTCCGAAACCAGGGCCGTGGCGTTCTCGACGACATCGAGATTATCTCGCGTTGGCCCCGCGTCCTAGCCCAGGCTGCGACCGCAAACGGAATCTCTGTCTAATCTAGACACCAAGAGGGAGACTCCTCTTTTTTTTATGACCCATATGACATCCTCAAAATATCTCATCATATTTCCATCGAGCATGTTGAGCAACTACATCATTTTTTTCTGCGATGACTCAATTACGTTCAAGCACCGCATGGCATTTCCATTCTTTCATCCTGTTTCTTCTCATATGAGCGAAGCGCTATACCCGGGACAATTATCATTACCTTTTTGAGTTTTATATTCATATTCTGTCATCTTCTCAAATCAAAATGCATCCCAGCGTAGCGGGCTTTTTCAAATTTTTCGGCTACTCTGGAATTCTTGTACATACGTTTTGTTTTTATTTGCGCTCCCGGGTCCAGTACCGTTTCGTGTTGGGAATTCTGCCATGGGTTAAAACATAGTTCAGAATGATCGCACAAGTACATACAAAACACTGTTTACCGCTTCTTCAGTAGATCGCCGAGCAACATTTATATACTTCTCTTATCTGCACTAGCGGAACTCTATCGCACCCCTCACGAACGCCTGGTGATGTCATTCGCGTTCCTCGACTCTCGGCAATCTGATTACGCTGCAGGCTCCACTCGGGTCTCAGTTGCCTTGGGGGAGGTCGCCTCCTGAGGACCCTATCGTATTTATTGTCGATTCCTTCGCCCCGGATGCCAGCACTAAGAGACCAAAAATTAGTCCGGAGTCCGACTACGTAAGCGTAATATTACTACCTCCCGAGGCTCTAACGGAATCCGCTGCATAGTTAATACGCGGCGGGAGGGAACTCTTCTATCCCACCCTCTCTCCCCTGAATCGCTGCTCCGAGACAGGGGTTTTCTAATCCTGAAACGCGTACAGGTTACGCGTCCGCATACAGAGGCGTCTTACAGATATTCAGGAGACCGGTTCTTCCGCGTAGACATGTTACGTTTCGTATAGATGTTTGTACCTTTGCTTCTTTCCTGTCTGGTGATATTAGCATTACGCATCCCCGCTGCGCCGGGGATTGAGTGCCAAGGCGGTACAAGGGCCGGTTTCCCTGGCCCTGTAGGCGTATTTTATGCAGGCCAAGCCATGGCGATCGCCCCAATCTCTGGAGTTAGGCGTGTCGGTGTGCGGAATGGTCTATTTGCTGCGTAAGTTTGCTAGCCTAGCAGGCTTGGATACGTCGAAAAACGGCTTGCTTCTGCAAGTTACTCGTGTGTGGAGACTTCTTTCCTGTTCTCAATTTCTCCCGTCTGCATGTGAATCATATAGCTGGCAACATGCGAGGAAATGATCGTGCATAGGGATGGACACGAGGTGGCTAGCAGACAAAGTACTTTTGGTTCGGGGGGGTTTTAGGGCTTCCGCAGACAACTGTAGATCTGGGAGGTCCCCTGTCGAATGAAAGACACTCCAGTCACTGGACAAGGGAGACAAGCCCAAAACCAGACCATGGAGAATACTGAGCCACTAGGAGGGAAACAAGTCATCCCAGACCCAAAAGTAGACCAAAAAGACGGCAGATAAACAAAGACCACAAAGTCAAAGTGTTTGTGTCTCTGACCCGATCTCCCCCCGCACTGCACGTCAATCGCCAATCCACATCCTGTATCCATACTCGCCCACGCATACTTGCAAGAGCCTCTACGACTGTACGGAGTTCTAGTCCCTCTAGTGCGCCCCTCCGGCATAATGCTCTCCTTCCTAGCCAAAAAAGTTCCCCGCACCAAAACAGCCAGCCGGTCAACCATCTTCTTCGACGACGGCCGCTCCTCCATCCAATTCAAGGCCCCCGGAGACCAGTACCTCGTCATAAACCGCTGGCCGCCCGCGTCCAGCGACATCAATCGGAATATCGCTCTGCGGCCGCCGCTGCACTGGCATCGGCGTCAAGTCGAGCATTTTCATGTGTTGCGCGGCAGGGCGTTGTTCACGCTTGAAGGGCGGGATGTTATCAAGAATGCGGGCGAGTCGATGGTTATTCCGATGAGGGCTTTCCATACGTTCTGTAATGCGAGTGCGACTGAAGAGTTGGCTATTGAACTTGTTCTGGATCCGTGTTGGAGGGAGAGAGATGAGGCTTTTTTCAGTATGATTTTTTTTTTTTTTTTTGTTTTTTTCCCGTTTGTCTTGGAGCTTCGTTTGTTCCCTTTTTTTTCTTTTCTTTACAGTTCATCCTCGTTCATATGTCTAATGGATCTTTAGGAAACGTGCAGTCCTACCGCGATGATTGTCGGAAGGCTGGCGTTGTGAGGAGTTTCCCCCAGGTCTTGCTGTTCAATTGGGCTGGTGGTGTTGTGCTTGCTCTTCCTGGACCCCCTCTGATAGCGAGGTTTCTGGGGATCATGATGAACTTCTGGGGAGGTCTCATTCTAGGGAAGTATATTCTTGGATATCAAGAGTCGTATCCAGAATACTTACTCCCCAAAGGCGAAGTAGCCGAATAACTTTATTGAATCCCTCGGCGTAAAGGTCAGTTCTTGGATGGCCATCAGCGAGAAGCTAGTGTTCCACAAAAAGGCAGTAATCATGTTCAATTCTATGTACTATAGCTGTACGTGACATTGGGAATTGTGGCAGTGCGGACTTGCAGGATTCGAGGTGGGTATATTGTAATTTCGATGAAACCTAAGCCATGAAACGAAAGACAGGCACAGAGATGATTGGTAGAAATAGACCAAAAAAAAAAAAAAAGGAAATCAGCTCGTAGATAAGTAAAATGCAAAAAGAAACCCGCTTTGTCATGAACAAACAACCCGTGGACAAGGCCGGTGCCAGCTCCCGAAGCTTGAGAAACTAATCCGCCACCCCATATATCTAACCCTCCAACCACTATAACAACGAAGAGCGCTCGGGGATATCAAATGTGATCAATCATTGGTCGTCATCGTGACAGCAGGAGTCCAGTATATACAGCCTCTGGTCCTACGGAACTTCATTCCCGACTTTTCATAAACTCTCACTCAATCAGCCACACGGGTGCCTTGATCAACACCGTTGCCGGGCCCTTGCCCCGCACTTCAACAGTGAGGAACGATGCGTAGCGGATGCGGGACTGCTCTGGCTCGGGGGCCTTCTCGCCGGCTGCAGGGCGGGCAGAGGGCTCGTTGCTCCGGCGGCCGATCAATGTGCTGAACACGGACTTCTTACGAGCTTCGCGTTCGCGCGGGGGCGGTGCGACAGCATCTCCCGCGCCAGTGGAGTTGGAGCCCGGTGACGAGGAGTCCGCATCGACAATCATATCTTCCATTTCCTCTGTTGGGGGAGGAGGCGGGTGGCTGAGCTGTGGCAGTTGGCCTTCTACCTTCATGTAGTTGTCGTGGAAGGCAATGTTGGGCGGGAAGTACTCGACGCAGACGTCGCGGGCTTCCAGCGGGATCTTCTCGATGATGTTGACGGTGTTCTCGATGATCATACGCACACCGGCTTCCAGACCCGGCAGAGCTTGCTCTTGCAGCTGGGTGCTCAGGAAAGTGGCTAGCTCGACAGTCAGGTGTTCGATCAGATCGGCGCGATGTTCCTGTGCCGCCGGGGTAGAGAGGATATCGCCTAAGCCGTCGAAGGTGGCCCGACGCCAGTTGGAGAGCTTCGCGATAATGTTCTCGCGGTCTTCGTCCGTGACTGGTCGTATTTGTTGGCGGCGGAGGTTCATCTCAATATTCTTCAATTGGATGCTAAGCCCGGGCTCAAGACCCGGGTGGAAGTGGCGCTGGAAGACCTCTTCCACCAGCCAGCGGGTTATCACTGCACGTCCAAGCGCCATCATTTCCTTGGTGCCCACGGAGACTGCATCGTCTGTTGCGAAGCCGTGTAGCCATTGTGGGATGCCGCGCCAGTCCTTTCGCACTGAGAATGACAGGTCCTTGATCGCACCGTCTAATCGCTGGAATCGGTTTGTGTATTCGTTGTCGTCGAGTACTGTGCGCGAAACAGCCATACGTTGGTGGGCCACAGTGTTCTGGAGGTGCTGGACCTGTGCCTCTTTCTCGAAATAGTAACGCTTAACCTTGGAGTATTTGCTCTCTACGTGTTCACACGTTAGTTCATACTGATGGGTAGTACTTCCCAATACTGACAAGGGGGAAGAAGGGGGGGATGGAAAGAGGAAAGAGGAAAGGGGGAAATAAAAGCGCGAAAACTTACGCAATTCGTCGTGTTTTTGCATCAATGCCCGAACGTCAACGGCCTCAATCTCTTCGCGCGATCGGTTCGGGGCAGGGGTGCCGCGGCTCTGATCTTGTGCAGGCTGGGTAGGTGGAGCAGTGCTTCCTCTACGCCCGAGTTCTTGATTCCCCGATGCGCGATCAACAGTTTGTTGCTGTGTGCCCTGGGGCGGCGCCTGCGTGGGAGTCTGCTGCATGGTGTCGGGATGAGCGTGCGACATCTGCTGGGGCTGAGACTCGAGTTGCTGGCGGGAGGAAGGCCGCGAGTTGAGAACCAGATCGTCGTTGCGCGAACGAGGCCGGGGGCGGGAGACTTGATCTACACCGTAACGTGGGGATTCGGGGAGCTGGTCGGTGGGCGAGGATCGGAGAAGTTGGTCTGTAATGTCTGTTCTAGAGCGATTGAGGGCCAGCGGCTTCACGAATTTCTGCGACGACCACTCGGAGTCACTATCTTGCGACGGGCGCGATTGATGCAAGGAGCGGCGATCGAATGACTGCAGGTATTGCTGATGTTGGTGAGGCAAGGCGGACTGTTGGTCATAAACAGGCGAGTCAGAAGCCGGGGAGTCGGTCTGGTCCTGGTCGAGGTCTTCGTAGGCCTGAGGAGCGCGAGGGGAAGTGGGCTGAGAGGCGGGGTTGGGGGATCTTCCACCCTTGACCGAGACGCTGCGTTCGATGAAGCCAGATGTTGGTCGCACAAACAGGCTCTTTTTCTGGCGGCGCGGCTGCGGATCCTCAGGGGCAACAGCGCTGACAGTTGGACGGGAGTGGGGCTGACGGCGCTGGCTCTGGGCACGATGGGGGGTTTGCGCTGGCGAGGGATACTGGTGATGAGACAGGGGCTGCAGGCTGGGACTG
The DNA here is from genome assembly GCA_002153405.1 of Mycosphaerella populi pn0402. Classification (NCBI taxonomy): domain Eukaryota; kingdom Fungi; phylum Ascomycota; class Dothideomycetes; order Mycosphaerellales; family Mycosphaerellaceae; genus Mycosphaerella; species Mycosphaerella populi. The sequence continues at coordinate 98,184 of MWPW01002848.1, forward strand.
GACTCGTCGTAGATGTTGCGGATGTCTCGATCGTAGGGCGATTCAATGGAACTCGTACTGTGGTCCGGTGGAGCCAACGCGGGGCGGCCCAGTTGCTCGCTGGATCGCACAGGATAATGGCCAGGCGGAGACGAAACCGAAGACGCCTTGGACTTCTTGAACAGGTGCATCCTTGGGATATCCTGCTGTCTCAAAGACGAGGGGAAGAAGAGGCCCGGAGTGGTGGCGGCGGGGATCGGCAAATGGGTAAATGGGCAAATGGGCGGGGGGTGAGATCGTGACTCTTTGATCTCTTCTTCTTCTTGTTGTTCTTCTTCTGTTTTTTTCCAGGGCTGTTTTGTTCGGGGAAGCTGCTGAACAGAGGACTGCATGTACTATGGAGTTCTGCTGGACTGAGTACTGCTAGACTTGACACCTACATAGGTACTACCTCCAAGGCTAGATAGGAATACTCTACGTTGCTACAAGCTGTCGCGACTTCGTCCTTCATCACCAGAGCAGGAAACCAGGTTAGCACTCAACTCGCGTAGTGTTTCTATATATAAGTTGGCTGCATCTAGGCGGGGCAAATCCTCTTAGGGCCGCCAGTTGGTCCTCTACGGAGTACTCTGTATTCCGTAGTACTCCGTACTACAACTGTGGTATTAGGGCTCGCCAGCTTCCAATGTTCTCAAATGCAAAATCAATGCGCAATATATGCAAAGAGATGCCAATGCTTCGAATAACTTGAAGCACTGCCTCCCTGCAAAAAGGGACAGGACAACCCTGCAAGGCCTCTCTCTCTCTCCGTTGGGGGCGAAAGGAGGCGGTGCAAGTGCTTTCTACAACGTAGCTGTCAGTGGGTCAAGGGTGGCCCTACCTCGAGTCTTCTAGAGAGATTCTTTTGGGATGATCCCGAAGCACTGATGATACACAGCTTAATAGTACTCCGTACATCAAAATCATATAGATTCGAGCTGCGACACATCCCCTTTGATAGCAGCGATACAGAGCCATGTCAAATAAGGGACCTGTCTCTTTTATGCGTTTGAGTACTTTGACTACTTGTTCCAAAATTACCCCTGTCGAGGTCTTTGGTCATGAGAATAGGCTATTCCCCTGTGTATATATTAATCCAACTCGGACCCGGCGACTGCCTTGCTATCACATCAATAATCGAAGGCTAAAAAATAGTCACTGGCCTTGGCTCAGCAAAATCAAAACGTCAGGTTTATCTTCCTTTTGCGCAGATCCAACCTTGGAAGCACTACCATCCCAAAATGTCCAAGAGACATAACTACCTAAAGGGTCAACCTCCACCGGAGGGAAGGGCAGTGTCAGAAATGTCGCTGAGAGCGATTCTAGTAATGTTTGATTTGGAGGAAACAGAAGAAGATGCGATTCGTGCTCTTAAGGCAGCTCTGGAAGCCTTCTACAACGAGACCTTAGATAGAGCCAAGGGCCCCAGGTATCTGACAAGATACATCCTAAAGCTAACCCTAGGCCCAACCCTTGATCGTACAAATGATCTTACCGCAAAGCTTCCGGCATTACCACAGCTACCAGACCGTATCAGAACTATCAATCCGGACAGAAATATTGTCGGTATATGTTTGCTGCAAGGATTACGATTCTGGGAAAGGGAATTTCTTGAGGCTCGCGCTCTCCGGCTCGGACTCGAGCCGCCACCCGAGCTGGATTTGGCTAACAGAGCCAGGCCAAGACGTCCACCAACTCAACGTCGACCAACTTTACATCCACCAACTCCACCTCCACCAAAAACCAAAAAAATTTGGGATATAGAAAAGGCGAGCAGTTCAAAACTGGAAGTTAAACTGGAAAAGCTCGAATTAGATAAAGACAGAGATGAAGAGGAGATCGACAATCTCTTTGCAGCTTTAGAAACCGTATTTAATGACGCTGTAGCGCAGCTGCATGTACCTATGCAAAGTATCAAACGAAATGGCCGTACGCGTGAGTTAATTAAGAACGTTTATCTCTGGGACAAGACTCGGTTCTCTACCAAGCTTATAGATGAAGTACCAAATGACATTAATCGAGCCGAGCATCTGTACCTACTTTTTCGACATTGGATGGATTTGTTTATCCAACGTTACCAGACTAGAGAAGCAGGAGGGGATCCGGACCAACTAAACGTACCTGAATCAGTACCAGCACCAGCCAATATCGACAGGAAGGAAAGATTCGAAGCAGCCCGCCAACGTTTGAGGCAAAACATACAGGCCATTAGGCGAGAGAGGGAAGAGAGGAGAAACCCCTCCCAAGTACCAGCGTCAGAACCACTGCCCCCAGAACATGAAGAGGCGAGACAAGAGTTAGCATCCGAGGCGAATATTCTCACTGAAGTGGCGAGACAAGCACTAGTACACTCAGGGTTGGATGTCCTTGCTGCAGTGGCGAGACAAGAAGCAGCATCAGAACAACCACAAGACTCACCAAGACCAAAAGAAACAAATCTTGCTCCTAACCCTCGAACGCTTCAAAGACCAAAGATCGCTCACAGCGTCGATATTACAGATGTCCAGACAACGATCCGAGAGGCCGAACTCAATTATTGCAATTCTAATCTTGTCCCAAACGCTGACATTAACATCGTGAGAGCAAGCTCACCCAATGAAGTATATGTAAGGCAACTCAGCGATCTAGTGGTAAACCCCCAACTTGTAACAAATGTTGCCCTCGGCGGGGACTGGTTGGATGCTTCTAGGCTTGATTGGAATAATTTTCGACAAAGGCTTATTGACGAAGGATATATTGATCCCGAGCGTGATGAGCTCTGGTGGACTCCACATACTCTAGAATCGACCGTCGGTACAATTGATCAGCGAGCTTGGTATGAAACACGGATCACGCAAACAAATCTAGCACCTACTGTCGTAGGTAGTATTAGTTGGTATTATCCGAGGCTTCGACGACCGACCCCCGAGATTGAAGGTGAAACTCGAGCTCATGCCCCTCTGTATCGCCCGAGCTTTACGATCATCATTCGCCGACAAGAGAGACTTGATGAAGTTTCTAGTCCCAGACAAGAGGATCCTCGACGAGTCCGTATGTATAGGAATAGCCCTGATCAAGGCCTCACTGGAACACAAGACAGTCCCATGGAGTTAGACAATCCCATGGAACAAATCGTTCCCTGGGATCCAGACGTTCCCATAGACTCGATAGAAAGTCCCGGGGAGTATGTACCGGCTTCTATACGATCCTGGTCAGACAACTCTGATGATGACTTGTCGGATGCACCTTCGCCTGAATCTCTAGGTTTGTTCCGGAGGTCACCCAAACCTGATCAAATAGCTGAAGATGCCCATATGGAACGTAAATTGCGTCGCTTTGAAACTTGGCGGGAAAACTTTAGAGATATGCGTAATCTCCTTTGGCTCGCAGAATTGGATACGAATTATCCCATGTAAGTTTACGGGTTCCAAAAATCCCAGCTCAAATATTTGATATAAATGAGCGTATACGGTTCTTATTGATAGTAGTGGGCGAGCTAACGTTTTACAGGTCTCCTAATGCCCCCAGGACCCCTCCAGAGGATGCCCTCATGGACGACTCCCAGGATGACGCCCGAGGATTATCCCCTGGATGAGCTCTTCTAGGCACCCGGAAGTGAGAGTGAAAGCGAAAGCGAAGAGAACATTGGTTGAATGCAGAAGAGTCCGGCACCTGTGGATGTGACTGCTAGCGACAGACAGCAGTAAACAGTGTGGTCTGTATCTTTTCACCATGTAAAAGCTAACCACTTGCAGTATTTTCTCCTCCCCTCTATGGCATACGACCAATCGGTGTGCACTACAGGTAATTAGTATTTGTTTGTCTTGTTTTTTTTACCCCCTCTCCCCTGATATAGCGAGGAATTATTTAGGTATACCCTAAGTAGTACGAAGATATCAGTCTTCTCGGTGACAGATATCTGTTGCGCTGCTTTTTTTTGGTTCGACTAGTAGTAAGAGGATAATATCATCATCTATACGTCAATTCCATCCATTGAATTAGTATTTACCAGCAGTTTCTCATCTAGAAGTATTTATAAAACATAGTATCTTAATAATAAGTCATCGGCATTCTAAAATTTACGCTGCGTAGAACTTTGACCAAGACTAATTGGTACTCATTGAAATCAAATAAATTCATTACGGAGATGTACAAGACGGAACATTCTAAGTGCAGTATAGCAACAGTAGGAAGCAGTTACACTTGTTTTGTGCAGCCAATTTGTGCAATTAGAAGCGAATGTTGGAGAAGGGAAGAGCAGTTTACATGCCACAGTCCAGCCACGGCATTTAACAGACGACATGCGACTTGCCTGTCTTACCTTGGAGCGAGTGCTGCTCGCCGCGGTAGGCGTGGTGAGTTTGCTTGTGACGGGGGTGAGCGCGGTGGCTTTGGATGTGCCTGTACAAATTCTAGTGTCAGCATTCATGTTCAAGTTGGCCGCCTGGGGTGAAACCTTACGCCTTGTACTTAGCCATCATGGCCTGGTCCATGGACTCTAGGGTCTGAAGGGCCAGCTTGATATCGATGAGAAGGTGGTCGCAGCGGTTCATGCTGAAGTCCTCACGGATAACAATTCGCATGAGTTGCAGCTTCTCGCTGTTGGGAGCCATGGTGTAGGCAGGCACAATCCAGCCACGCTCACGGAGCTGGTGGGCCACAGCGAACTCGTCAAATACACGGTCATTGTTTGGGGGCAGGCGGTAGGCCACCAGAGGCAGACCCTCGCCCTTAGTCTTGCTCAAGATGATCATACCCAGCTTCTCAAGCTCCTGGCTCAAGTAGTCTGCGATGCGGGTCAAGTTGACCATGATTGATCGGTACCCATGCTTACCCAAACGAATCAGCTGGTAGTACTGGCCAATAACCTGAGCAGCACCCTTGGAGAAGTTCAAAGTGAAACTAGCCTGGTCAGCACCCAGGTAGTTAATGTTGAAAACTAGTTCCTGGGGCAAGTATTCGGGAGCACGCCAAATCACCCAGCCGACACCGGGGTAGACCAAACCGTATTTATGCCCGGATACATTAATAGAAATGACCTTCTCTAAGCGGAAATCCCACTCGATGTTGGGCACGGTAAAGGGGGCGACAAAACCACCGCTAGCAGCATCAACATGGATTGGGCAGTCAATGTTGCGCTCAACTAGAAGGTCGTTGATGCCCTTCACATCTTCATATTCGCCAGTGTATGTGGTTCCGATGATGGCACAAATACCAATAGTGTTCTCGTCAACCAAGTCAACAGCTTCCTTAGGGTCGATGACATAGCGGCTATCAGTGCAGTAGACGTAGCGCTCCTCGACATCGAAGTAGCGAGCGGCCTTCTCCCAGCAAACCTGCACGGCACTGTTCATGATAATGTTAGGACGCGAGAAGTCTTTGCCCTCGGCCTTGCGCTTATTCTGCCAGCGCTTCTTCATGGCCAATGTTCCAAGCATGATAGCCTCTGAGGAGCCAATGGTGGAAGTACCCATGGCATTGTCGGAGGCGGCATCGGTGGGGCAGTTGAACAAGCGTGCAATCATGTTTACACAGCGGTTCTGGATCTCGGCAGAGTGAGGGTACTCCTCGTAGTCAATGAAGTTCTTGCTGAAGGAATCGGTCATGATCTGCTCGATTTCTTCCTCCTATAAAATGCAATTGGTTGTTAGAAGATACTGAAGCACCCCCGTAATCTTCCCGAGGTATCAAGGTCTCCATACCATGTAGGTTGTGACGAAACTGGCCAAACTAAAATGGAAAAGCACCATCAGCTTTTTGACTCTCTGGTATTCCGAAAAGCCCCGCTTGTGTGACCTACTTGAGCTTAGGATTTCCATCCAGGCTCAGCTCATCCTTGATCAAGCGAGCAGCGACCTGGCGAGGCATCTCACGCTCCGGCATCTCATTCTGGGGCATGTGATCTGCGGCGAAGTGACTGCCATAAACATTGGTGTAAAAGTCATTCTCGTCTGGAGGAGTGCCAATGGTCTCGACCTGGCGAGCGAGGTTATCGACAACCTCGTCGTCCTTCTTCACAGTAGCGAGGTGAACCATGGTGGGGAATTCAGTTTCTAAGATGGAGAGAGACTGCAGGAAGGAAGAGGGAGATGTGGTTGTTAAGTACCAGAACCGTTGGGAATAATAAACACGTGCGGGGGACCTCAAGCAGCCAATGCGTTGGTTCGCTATGACGCAGCTGCCGTCTACGTTTCACCCTTTGCCCCTCGCTGTTTTTTGGCTTCCCCCTACCCCTCCAATGTGCCAATCAATGCTCATTACGGTGCAGAGCCAGCTCTATATCACTAGGCAGGCCAATCAGCATGGTGCAGCATCAGACGTGCCGGACGGAGTACTAAAGCTTGAGAAAGCTTGGCGGGGCAACAGCTTCGCGGGTTCCGATGGATCCGACAAGATCTGCCCCTCAAGGAACCGAATGCTACTAGAGTCCACCCAAGGTGGCTTGACTCTGCCAGGATTTTGCTCGACTGGCGCCACGTCTCTGGCACTAGGAAGTGGAAACTGGCGACCGGCTTTCAGATCAGGCTTCCTACTGGCTCTGGGCAAGGATCCCCATCTGACAAGCAACAGGTGCGATGTACGATGGGCAGACTATGCGTTGGCGAGCCCCTCCCCTGGTTATTCATGTTTTGCTCTATAACTTTAGATGCGTCCTTGGTCTATCATTGCCTCCCCGTCCACGAAGGATTTGGTCGTTGCCCATCACGAATTGAATCCCCCGCAGTGTCGCCCAGCCCCGCCCTCCAGAAACAGAAAGATGCTGCAGCAACAAGCAAGGAAATGTGTGTGGCGCATGCAGTGGATCGGATTTTAATGCACGATCCCTATACTCCTTTACACATGGAAAAAAGATGCCGATCTCCACTTGGCGCACCCCCCCCCCCCCCCCCCCCCAACTATCTCTACAAATTACAACTTGCTTGGGCGCCCAAGCTTCTCGACCTCGGCAAATTGATAGTAATACTCCAGGCTACCAGGGTTGAGCAGTGTGCCCGAGGGCTGAATTCTTTTCCCGGACACAATCTGCTTCACGGGAAGTTCTACTTTCTTCATGTTCACGGTAGTCTGGATCAGGATGAGCAAGCCGTTGACTCCTACGTCCCACGGGGCTAGGGAAAAACTCACTGGTATCTCAGGGGTCTCGAAAATGAACGCTGGAACGTGGCGAGCACTAAGTTCTTTGCGAATCACACTCCTGATTCGCTCCACTAGGTCGGCTGTAAATGCTGCGCAGGGCTTCAGAAGCAAGAACAACATGACCCGTTCGTCTGAATCCGTAGGCCTCCGTTGCCCCACGCAGATTGAGTCTGCTACCTCTAGGTCAAAGTGGCCTTCTATAACTCGATAGATCTCTGCTGAGCCGAATCGCACCCCTGATGGGTTTAATACCCCATCCGCGCGGCCATGGAATACCAATTGTTTTGTAGTCGGATGGATCGAAACAAAATCGCCATGGGTCCATACATCTTGGTAGTGGCATAAGCAAGTGCGGTGTAGGCAAAGTCGAGGTAATACTCACTGTTAAACCTTCCAAAGTATGCATCATGGTACTTCTTGCCTGTATCCCCCCAGAATTTCGTTGGCATGTTGGGGAATGCCGCGGTAGCGACCAGCTCCCCCGGAACACCATATTCTATAGAAACGCCCTGGACGCCTTCTCCACCCTCGATGGTCGAGTCGTAAACTTCTACCGGGATACCTAGGCTACAACCTGCGCAGCCGCCCACATACACGGGCACCAGAGGGTTGCCAACACCAAAGCAACCCGCAATATCTGTGCCGCCAGAGATATTGTTCAGGCGGACGTGAGGTGGAAAGGCCTCGTCATAGAACCACTCAAATAACTCGTCTCGAAGGACCATCCCTGTACTGGAAACTCCTCGTAAAGATGATAGATCAACAATCTCCCGAGGTTTGATGCCAGCCCGCTTCTGTTCATCTAGCCATCTTGGCGATATTCCGAGATGTGTCACCCTATCAATTGTTTAGCAATGGCCCTCTCGCTGGGGTAGAAGAGAATAGTTCGAGAAAACATACCTTTCTTGGGCTACAAGTCTCACCAGTGTCGTCACATCAGGTACAAAAGGACTGCCATCATAAAGGACAGCTCGAGTGCCAAGTAGCAGCGCCTGTACGGCCGATAGGTACATTATCCAGCCAGTAGTTGTATATTGAAGCCCAACACTATCGGGCCCTAGTTCCATGTGGAGCCCACCTTCTTTATGGGCATTCATCAATACGCCCCCGACCGAGTGGACAATACACTTAGGTTGGCCTGTCGTGCCAGACGAGTAGACAACCAAGAATGGATCTCGGAACTCCACTCGCTCAAACTCTAGGCGTTCATTTCCAGGGCCTGCTTTCTCAAGATAGCTCGCTAGTTTTATAGCTTTAGGGACTGAGCCTATATCCGCCGGCTCGGACAAGAACCGCGGCTGGACCACAACGCCCTGGAACTCTGGAATCGATCGCATTCCCAGGACGATGTCTTTCATTTTCGCCCGCAGGTCGACCGTTTTGCCATTGTATACTGCGAAATCGTCCATGAAGAGCCAGCGCGGTTTGATCTGAAGCAATCTGTCTAGAACCCCTTTAACGCCCATATCCGTCGAGCTAGAGGAGAAAATCCCTCCAAGTGCTGTTGAGGCTAGAAATACCAGCAGCGTATCGATACTGTTCGCAGAGCAAACCGCAATTCGATCTCCTCGAGTAACACCATTGGCTTTCATGGCCTGGATCAAAGCTCCAGTCCGCCTTCGCAAATCGCCCCATGTCAGATGTACTGCGTCACCAATCGCGCCCTCTCTCACTTCTGTGACTGCGATCTTGCTATCCTCTTTATACGTTGTGTCGCCCTCTCTGTGAGTGAATAGAATATTCTCGGCGAAATTGACCTTGATCCCGGCGAACCACGTAGGCACACTGTCCATTCGCGCTGACTCGTCAACAACCTGCGTGTAAGACCCCTCATGAATGATTCGGAAGTACTTCCAGCAGAAGTCCCAGAATTCTGATCGGTTCTGGATTGAATAGATATATAGGTCGTCAAATGACTAAAAGCAGACCATCCAGATCAGCAACTTTTCACGAATTGATCCGCCTATGCTTTGAATGTGGACTCACCTTGAATTGCTGTCCCACACGACGCCCAAGTTCACGGCGGAAATGGGCTAGCGTGGTAGACTCGGGGTCAGGGTGCTCCCAGAGCTTTCGTGGAACAGATACAGCAGACATCCCGAATTGCGCAAAGTCTATGGATGGGTGTCAAGGGTAAAGTGGCAAGTGGGAAGCTGCAGCGATTTAACATGCCAATGTTTACCGAGGCTCCAGTGTAGATCCCCAGCGGCCCGCACACCTTCCGCGGGGAAGCCAAGACCTAACTCCAAGTTGTGGGGGTTATTTAGTTTTGGTCTTGGATGCTTAAAAGTACTTGGTTGTTAAGTACATAGAGTATAAGAATATCAAACAGGGGCCTTTTTTGCTGGTTCCAGAGCAAAAAAAAAAAAGAGAAAACAAGTAGGCAAATACAATAACTCATCCCTTCCTTCTCCAGGCGTTCTCGCAGCGAACAACTCAATAGACCTTGGAAAGAAACTGTAACGAAAACTGCTCTTTTCCAGGGTTCGCTTTCAATCAATCGCTAGATCTTCCCTATGATCAAAGCTCATGGCAGTGGTTCACATAGTTCTGCGCCTGCGCAGGGAAGCTTTTCCCCCACATTTCGGTGCTTTCAAAATAGCTTCCGACTTTCTTGCATCTATCCGCAGTAATGTAGGGGAGTAAGAACTTCAGCGCACGCATCTTCGCTGTGCGACTATTATCTTCGGCACACTTCATGGCATTTCTCCCTGCCAAGGAGTCCTGGCAACTGGCTGCTTCCTCAAGAGCAGGCCCACATTTGGCCCTGAGTTCCTGGAAAACTGAATCTAGGAAATCAACCATTCCATCTTTGCCTTCGTAGATACCCAGGTAAGAAGATCCGTCATCTACTAGCTTGCGCATCGTGTCTTTTCCGAGCAAATCCCAGAGCTTTGGTTGACTGGTGCACCCTGACAGGCAAGATTCATGTTGGACAGCTTCGATGAATTGGCGAGGGCTTATACTGTTGAAAGCCTTGATACAATTTGGTGCCAAAGAAGCGCTGGTGAGTTGGTTGAAGCTAATAATCGTGATTGCGAACAGCTGTATGACGTGCATTTCGGTTTATGTCCTTGGCCCTCGCAGGGTTTCCATCAAGAGACACGATTATCCTGCTTTCCTTGAAGGGAAAAAATCGAGAGAGAAATCGATAGGGTATGAATGTACTCCGTACCGAAAGAAGATTTGTCTCGGAAAACCCCTATTCAGAGATCCTTGTTACCTTTGCTAAACAATTACTGACAGAGGTATGCATACGAAGCCTGGGGAAGGGGGAAGGGGGAAGGGGGAAATCCTGGAATGTGATGAACGTCTTCAAAACAACGTCTGTGATTGACGCACAATTGCACATTCTTCACGAAATGATGCAAAAATGACGATACTATGGCCTGCGTTGGTATGTTGTATCCTTTGCTATAGCCCCCATCTTCAGTTTATGCTGTCTAGGTACTTGACATGTGCGGTAGAATGCATTCACATAGAGTCGTCACTATAGAGCCAAGCAGGAGCATCATTCGATACTTGGCCAGAACAACTGGCCTCAACGCATTGCTCAAGCCCACCAAAACGGACTTGTCGGCCTGTCAATCCTTTCCCATAATGCGCATATTTCCCGGAGTTTGTCATAATGACTTTGGCATCCATTGGTATCACAGGTTCTTGGATCATACACCAACAGGTATCCGTGACAATTTGAACACCGTAGTCCTCGAGCGCTGCAAGAAGGCCTGCTTTTGCAGCTCGTGAATAGGCATCACGATTGCATGTGACGATTATCTCACTTGCCGCATTCTTTGAGCGACCCTGCAAGAGGCCCACAAGGATCTGGATTTCTTCGAACGAGAAGTGTGGATTCCCGAGAGATATCAAGTCGATTCGAGTTTGGTTTTTCTCGCCTTCGTATAAATTGAATCGCCGCCACTGACGTGCTAAATCTTTCTGGGATACTATAGATCTAGTAGCTTCTTTCAGATGAGACATTATCTGTTTCTGGCTCAGAGCTTCGACTGTAATGCCGGCCATGTGGAACATTGGAGCACTGGAGGTCGTAGCAAAAGCAGCACCAAACGCCTTCAGGTCTGCGGTGGTCACTTTTTCATTCTCGAGGCCCGTTATTATTGGAATAAGATCAGCAGAGATATCTCCAGCTATGTATCCCAAGAGTGGAAAGAAGCTGTCATCAGCACCCTCTATGGAGTCCACGTGAATCTCAATTTGGGCCTTGCGGTTTTCTTCAATGTGGCAGCCAGTACTCAATGCTCTTCCTGTCAAAGCAACACACACATCAAGAAAGTCTGGGCATTTTATAGTTCGTGCTCCCAAAACGCTGTTCGCAAATACTACTGCATTTGACTCTGCCCACATAACGTGATCGCCTAGCTTTGGAGCAGTCTCTAGTAGATAAGGCGCGCAAGTAAACGTAGGCTGTGCTCCCATGTTCAAATAGGATTGTGCAAGCTGTTCGGAAGGCTCGCCTAGTTCAGGGGAAACGCCTTGAGAGCGCCATAGTCTCCTGTCAATAGATATCGAGTTGAGAGATGTTGGGATGCGCACTTTCGCTCCCCATTCGCATAGTTGCTGGGCGAATCTCAGAGTTGCAGGTCCAGTGTAGATGCAGCAGTCAATATGTGCCTGCCTAACATCTATTAGCTCAGTGACACCTTGTATCTTTGCTGTACGGAGTATTATCCGCATAGCTACTTGGGCTGCCTTGCCATGCGTGCCATTCAAGAACTCATGGTCAAGCGGCGTCAAATCGACTTTTGAAAAATCCTTCGACACCGTGGATGCATTCAAAGATGTATCCACGTCCAAAAGTGGTAACTGATTATTGTCTAGGACGATCTGGTCCTCCCTCGTTGCCACATAGTCAAATTGTAGAAGCTTGTCAAACTGCGACAAGGGTATCTGTAACACTGGGATACTTTTCTGGAACAGCTCTTGCGCAACCAATACCCCAATAGTCAGGATCAGCTCCTGACGACCAAATATAATCGCCGATGGAGCACGGTCTTGGAGTAACAATTCAAGCATAATCCCACTTCCAGTGCATGAGCCGCGGCCGCTTGGGATTGCGAGGACATTTCCTTGCACGGATTTGCCCACCAATGGATGATGGCTGTCAATTATGTAACCTGTCTTGGGATCTACTCCTCCCCAAAAGCTAAGGGCGACTTTGCTGACCACCAAACGACCGTTTGCTCGGCCAGGTATGATTTCGCGCGCTTCTATGGTCTCCTGTGACTTGGATGAGACTTGCCCTGCAAACTTCAGTCTCAAAAGGACTTACCTGTATCGTCCGAGTGGAAGTCATTTTGCTCTATTCTACAACACAGGCAGCGATCATGGAGAAATACCAGTTGCAAATGCCATGCCTAGACAATCGAAACAAAATCGCTGGACGAAGCGGGGGGGGCGCCGTACACACGGAAGGTCTATCCGCTATCGATATCATCGCCCCCACGCAAGAAACTGACAGCCATCCATTCCAATCCATAGTATAGAGTAGTGCTCGCCCTCGTGAGCTTTTGTCGGTCTATCCTTCTTTTGGTATCAGAAGTCGGAACAAGCACTGCATCAGCCCCGGGGCTAGGTTCGATAGGCCCCGCAGGATAGATCCCACATTGGCGGATCTCGAGCCGTGTGCTTCCTGGTCAATCATCAACCCAACGGTCGTCTCGATTAGACTGCCAATGACCTCGAGCTTGCGAAATTCGGGGACTTGGTTGAATCTACTAGCTGTGATACAGGCACGGCACTCGGAGGTAGCGATCCCGTCTTCATCCAGCCGGAAATCTGCGGGCAAAATATCGCAAATCGAAAAGCCTCTACTGGCGTTAATATCCACCAGCCCTCCATTTAGTCATTGTGTAGACTTGATCGTCAATCTCAAAAAATATTAGCGATGTTTTCAGCGATCACCTCTTCCCCGCCAGCTAGTGGTGTTAAGGCCCGCCGGCGCCGCAAGACTTGCAAAGAGGAACGCGTCTGCCCAGTCTGTAGGCAGGCGTTCAAAAAGGCCGAGCATCTATCTCGCCATCTAAGATCTCACACTAAAGAAAAGCCATTTGCCTGCCATGTCTGTGACAAGAAATTTGCGCGGCAGTGCGTATATCCAAAATTATCATCGAAATCTGTAGTCAACTCACGCTGAACTCTTCAAGGGATACACTATTGCGACACTCCCGGTGTCATGTGCCAGATAATGACGGGTACATGCCCTTGTATAGCCAGTATGCTCCCGTTTATGAGGTTAATGGTAGCGATCTGGAGGGAGACCTGCGATTTGAGCCTTGTCAAGCAGGCTCTAGTGCCCTGACGCGGCATACGATGCCTCCATATTTGCCTCCGAATAGCATTGGGGTTGTTGATCCACTACTGTTCCCCGAGCTGAAAATGCCAGGGATTAATGATATTGGTAACTATCTAGAGCAGATCGGCGGTTCACAGCTCGGGAAACTTGCAATGAGTTCATTGTTCCGCGTTATCGGTCTACTGCAGCGCATCAGTCATTGGAGAATTGCGCAAAACTTGGCGTACACGCTTTTAGCGCTAGTGGAGGAGACACCGGGCTTATTTTGAGGACGTCATGCGTGGATTTAATATTAAAGAATCGTCTAGGAGCGTTCCAAGGTTTTGTAATATAATGACCCACCGTTGACTCCACTCTATTACCGTGATATGGATTAAGGTATCACCATATGTACAAGTATCTCTAGCTTGCTGAATATCAAGTTTAATATTTCTAACACCATATAGCGGTTTTTACACTTGGCATTCAGCTGTCAACCTAATTCTGCCTAGCTGTAGTCAAGCGGTAATGTAAGGAAGGGAGCATGGAGTAGTCTGGTATTCGAAGGGAATAAAACAGCAACTGCTTTTGGAATTTGTTCAATAAGTGGGGAAAGCAGCCATTAAATAGTCCTTTACATTAGCTCAGTAATTATGAGTGGTACTAATAGGTCATCCAGATGGCTATTTTTCCCCCGGTGCTTGGGTAGGTCGGTCCATCCCCAACACAGCCCAAGATGCGATTGCTCTCGTCTCGTTCAAGTCTGTACTAATTCTTTACGCGAGAGTTCAGCCATTAGGCAGTAAATCATTGAAGACATCGTCATTGAGCAGCAGCGGCTTCAAATCCCTGAAAAAAGACATCTCCACCGCCCCTCATGGCTGCATGGGCCAACGCAAGACCAAAACTAGCGGTGAACTATAGACTACGTAGTACAGGCCAAGTCTTACGAAAAGGGGCCAAGGACCCATCAGGAATCATCGGAATGAAGAAAAAAAAAAAAAAGGACTAACACAATAATATAATTTCGGTTGGAGTATCATCAAATCCCTCAAAACACAGTACAATAACACCACACCTCATCAGTGCCGCAGCTACCGCGCCAGTACTGCGCATATCGTACAGCTAAGCTACGGAGTACGTAAATCACGTCCATCTCATCTTCTTTTCATCAAGGAAGAGGCATTTCCGATCAAAAGCGACGAACACTTATTTGAACTTTCGCTTCAACCACGACATGAATCCGCCCTTCTCCTTCTTGGGCTCAGCGGACTCTGCCTTAGGCTCAGAGGCCTTCGCCTCTGAGGCCTTGTCGGCTGGAGTGGCAGCAGACTGAGCGTTCTCGGGAGCAGGTGCCTGAGCGGTCTCCTTTGCAGGCTCTTGCGCGGATTGATTGGGGACAGCTTCCGTCTTAGGCGCCTCGGCGGCCTTGGATGGTGCTTCGCCGCGCTTCAGAGCTGCCTCGGGCTTCTTAAGCTCGGCCTCGACGGCGGGAGCAGCTTGGGTGCTCCCAGTCTTGGATGAGCTGATAGCCGCGGCCGCAGCAGCAACTGCGTCGGGGGAGGCCTTGGGATCGGCACTCTTCGCCTGGGTGGCCTTGGCGACTTCGGGCGCAGCGATTGCCCCGGATGTC